>JAOBAS010000057.1:18079923-18097965 GCA_025311575.1 Elanoides forficatus
CCCCCACCCCAAGGCACTGAAAACTAGACAAACTACCCTATCCACTCTGCCTTATAAAAACCCATCCTTTTTCTAATATCCAGGACAGAGCAGACCCCAACTGAAATCTTTATGATGCTATGGCAAAGACCTCTCACTCAGAGGAGAACACAAAAATTCACTTGAAAATAACTGAAGAGGTTACTCTGGTAATTATCTTCAAAAGCAAGCTGATGATTTATCCATAAAGGTATTTATTCAATCCAAATGTGCTGATGTCAGAAGCCTCAGGTTTGCTGTACACATCAGTTTTGTGGGGTTTTGTTTTTGGTTTTTTTTTTTTTCCCAATAATCTTTATTACAACAATTTTAGATGCTCCATTCAAACAAGTGTCTCAAACACAAGTTGCAAATCTTGTCAGTTGATTTTGGAATTGACAAGCTAAGTTAGTGGAGGATGCTGGTAAAGCTTCACCTACCAGAACAGGAACAAAACTGTAAAGACAGTTTCAGTGAGGAGACCTAACAAAATACTAATCTACAGGCTATCCCAGTGAGGCAAGTATCATAGTTTTTGTTCCACAAACACAAAACTAAGCCACTACAGTCATGCAACATGTCAATAATATAACCAGGATTTAGAGCATTTCTATCAGAAAAACCACCTGACACAGTCATGTTATGGAAGCAGAGTTTGTGTCAGTGCTGAAGCATCTGGTTATACTGTTCCCCCTGCCCCAACCTATTAAAGAGCTATTCCCAAGGTAATTATTTTGTTTTACTCCCTCCACCCAAATGCATACACCTTGGAAACCAGTAAGTACAGCCTGCGGATGTAATCAGCAATAGTTTCCAGGATGTTGGATGATTTGTACAAGCTTCAAGCAAATGAACAACAACAACAAAAAATCTATACCAAGTAAATCTCAGTTCAGCTCATCTATCATCTCTATGCAGGTCCACAGTAGACTAAACTGAAAACCTGATTACTTGAAACTTATGTTTGCCCATCTGTGAAGCTTGGGCTCCATTATCCCTGTATGTTTTAACCACTGAAATAACAGATGAAGCATTTACTTTAGTTTTCCTCTACACAAAGTCAAGAGCAAGCCAATTCCCCAGTATCTTGCCAAGGATATTTAATAGAAGTGGAAAGGCCCCGCTTCTTACTGCTCATACTATCTGATCTTGAATGCATGTTGCAAGATAAATATTTATTTTTCACCTTCTACATATCACTCATTAACTCCTCATGTCACAAATTACCAGGAAATAGAACCAACAAAAAATAAGTACTGTTGGACAACAGCAAGTGATTTGACTGCTGGCCCTTTCTCAGTCAGTAGCATCATTGATGATTTTTACCCTTACTGATGAAACACCTCCCCCACAGTCCACTATCACTATGAAGTTTTTTTCCTTCCCTACCCTCCTGTCAAAATCCATATAATTTGTACCAGTAACTTCTTCTACTACCTATCCAACATCAATCAGGTACCACCATGACACAGGCAATAATTAATGCTCAGGGTACACAGTTTATCTGCCCAGTAACTGTGGCTACACTAGTAAGTGGGCCAACAATCAAGCCAACACGGTTTTGGAACACCAAAAGCATAAAGGAAATGGGGCCATAATTAGAGCCACAGTTCTTAAACCTGTTCCAGTCTCTGCAGCTTTGCCCTGGGAAGGAAACTTTGCACTGCTTACTTTAAACGTGCAGCTTCTGGCGTGCATCAGCACTCTTTTGGGGGAGGACAGGGGCAGCTGCTCCAAATACAGTACATTCACAACAATTTGTCACTTCAGACATGTGGTCCCCACTTCTTGCTTGGCATTTGCTTTCTTGCCCCACTTCTTTACCTTCTGCTTCATCTTTTACAAAGCCCATACTCATTTCCCTCCCTTACTTATTTCTTGCATCACCACCACAACAACATTAAAGAAGAGCTCAGTTTAATAATGCATGCCATACCCTTCCAGGCCAGCAAATTTGCATGAAAAAAACAGAACTGGTATGCAACTAAACCCCAGACCACTTCACTTCTGCAGCTCCTGCAAGATATTGAAGTAGAAAGATGGAGAACAGACTCTGGAATAACTGAAATGCTCATACCACATTTAGCTATCTGCTTTCAACAGCTTCAAGGATTCCTGCTAGGTGCATCTTGGCAGAGACTGCAGGACAAATCATCACTGATATTGTTCTGCTGCATGAACTTACTAATCCCTCACAAGCTGCTCAGCATTCAGCAAGAGATCTCTTTGCTAAGCAGCCAGGCACAAGCTTGACCGAGTTCTTCCTATTATGTGATTAACTTTAGGAAATTAAAACAACAACAAGCTCTTTCATCAGGTCTCCTTTTGGTTATACCACACAAGATTTGCCTTGGAGGGCTAATTAATTCTCCAAAGTTGGGAGACTCATTTTTAAAATATTTGAGGCATCAGTGGTTGCTTCAAGGCATAAGGAATTTGCAGGAATCTCAGGTTCTCTCACCCAAATCCACTTGCCACCACCCCACTCCAAGCTCAGATACACTATACCAAGCATTGATAAGGAAAAAGGACAACGGTGATTACAACAGTAGGAACACCTTTGAATCTACATCAAAATGCCAATTCAGGTAGTCTTTTTTTTCTTTTTGCTATTCAGGAAAAGGAAACAAACTCCAGTTACCAAGCATGAAATACTGCTGTAACTATTTGACAATTACTTGCCAGAAGAAATGAAAAGGCCTAGAGTTTCAACTCCACAGAACAGAAACAAAACCACTATGTAGAAGATTTGAGAGATACTTATTTCTCAAGAGGGTTAATGCCCAGTTAAGCCAGACAGTTTTGCAATCCCAGCACACTTGAAGACATGATTTGCAAGCAGCTGCAGACCTTCCTCTGCAGTTTTAGGACCAAGCAGCCATTATTTGACAGTGATCTGTAAACATGAGCACAGCTCAAAAGTCCAGAGTTACTGTAAGCATCCAGTCTGGCCTCATGCATAACACTGGCTAATTTCACCCAGATACTCCAACACTGAGCTCAGTAATCTGCTATTGAGCCAGACTATCTCTAAAAATATTCTGGTTTAAGACCTCCTCATACCAGAGGATTGACAAATAAACTATGGTACACTTGGTAAACTATGGGAAAAGATAAGCTCTCGCTTGAAAATATTCACCCCATTTCTGACTTCAGATTTTTCTTACCCTGATGTTGAACCATTTCCCCTAGCAAGTGAGAATGTAACACAACTGAAACAATAGGACACAAAGCACTTATATATGCTTCCACATCTCTGATGTATTCTTCCCTTGGTAGCTGCACTTTCCATAGACAAAGGTAAAGAAAAAAAAATCGAATTAAGTGAACTGCTTCATTAAGAACACATTGAAGAGTGTAATTAGGAGTCCATATGCAGAATATGCTAAAAGTAAACAGCAGTCTGAATGACTAGCTTATTGTTTCAGTTCAGAGCTGTGTAAATTAATTATTTCAATATATAACTCATTGTGTTGTGAAAGTCTGAAATTCTCACACATAAGCATTCTACCCATCAATTCCATTTCTTCAGGAACCTCACGGGAAACGTGCAGAGACAAGGTGGGAGGGTGTCAGATACAAGTGATGAAGGGAACAGACCTGAAGAGAGATTCATCCCCAGCCAGGTGAGGTCGCAGGGGCAGTTCAAGAGGAGGGCAGCAGGAGGCTGGGCCTTCAACCTGCTGCAGCAGCACACCTGACTGCTCTGGCCCCAAGCCCACCGGAGTCAAGCCAGGCCACTCACCATGCCTCCTGCCACCACCACTCACTGGAAATACAGTAACCAGGCTTATAGGTGTACAAGGGTTCCTCTCATTCATAGACTCATCTGCGGCATTTTTCCAATGCCAATATTGGATCTCAGTCTGATTCATGAAAAAAGTCCAGAATTAGGGGCATGCTGCAGAAATGCTTAGTGAGCAAGATGTTCATAAGCTTTAAAATCCAGCACTGAGGAGAAACTTTGGGCTCCAGTGCCTGTATTTCACATGTCCTAGATTTCCTTTAGGCACTAAAACAAATGGAGAAATAATTAAAAAAGATAAAGAGGCACCACAGTTTATGGAAATTCAACAGCCTCATCCTACTAGCTCACACTGTCCCCCACACAAGAGGTAGAGCAGTACATAATTTTCAGATAACTGGTTCTCATTTAGTCACCAACTCCTGCATAGCAATCTTTTTCTTAAAACTTGAAAACTTAAGCACTGTTTTCTTTTTGTCCTGGTTAAAGTCATCTACCTGCATGGAAAATGAGTGTGCAGAGCACACTAGAGTTTGAAACAGACTACCCAGAGAACTTTCTACAGAAATATCACAGGCTCAACTAAGAGTTCACAATGACAACAGTTGCCTAAACTGGCCCTTTTCCTTCAACAAGGACCACAAAATAAACCCACACCTCTAAAGAATGAAAGGACAGGCCCCCCAGCCCCTGCTCTCATTACTGCCCAGGACAAAAGCAGGTAGCTTTTGCCTGTTAACAGATGCAAATGAAAAATAACTGGCTTTAGCAACATGCACCTCCTTGGTATTAAATCTGGAAGTCTCCTGTCAGATCCCCCACACACACATACACAGGAAGAATCCTTTTGTTTCCTCCTTGCCAGCTCTGTGGAAGCAGAAAACAGCAGGAAGCAGAAATCTATACTAAAATTATTCCTTTCATTCAATTTGCACCTGTGAGAATCAACCTCACCATGTTGACTTATACACAGGAGTCAACAAATCATGCATGGCATGAGACTTAAAAAAGGGGCAGCAGGTGGAAATAGTCACCTATTCACCCATCCACAAGAAAACAGATCATCAAGCTTCCATGTGCATTTACTCCATTTCGTTGTTCTGTATTACACAAGATTAAGGGTAGAAGGCTGCTTTTTCCTAAAGAGTTTCCACAGAACATCCCCCACCCACACTCCTACTGTGAGGACTTGCAGCTACATAGCAAATACAGGCAAATCAAGCTATAGTGTGCCACACCAGCAAGATGTGAACTTCCTGGCACATCCATGTAATCACCACAGTCAGCTTAAGTCACCCAGTGCATCCAAGTGTCCTTTTGGAAGTTATGGGTAAAACAATCATGAATCAGAACAAGCTCGCAAAGTATTAAAGATACCCAGCTGCCAACAGAATTCAACCCTCATTCTTCCCCTCTACCACCTTTACACCAGTTCAGATTGCCAAGAGGAATACAGGCAAAACGCACCCATGAGATAACAAATCTGCCAGACACTAGAAGTCTTTAATGCAGTATTTGTAGCATTTGAGAGCACAATAGTTTTTCCTCTTATACCCAGCTAAATACTGTACATTCCTCTTGCAACGATCACCTCTCCTCCCTTCCAACAATCTGCACAAGTTAAATGCAACCTGCCTCTCCCCTCCTCACACACTCCACAGCTACCAGCCACCTTTTCCCCACATCACCCAACCAACTAGGAACTGAACTCCAGACGTTTTTCCGTGTTGACCGATGCCAAACTAAAACTGCACTGCCACCAAACAGAGCGCTCCCACCTCTTCCTTTACACTAATGCACCAGACTCAACAGCGGAGGTAGGGAGGTGGTGCGGGAAGCATCCAAACCCAACTCCTAACATGTATTTTTAAGAGCTAGTGCTGACATAAAAAGGAGTGAGAGGGAAGGGTGAAAAAGTGCTTAAGCCAGTGACATGACCATACCCCCTGAGCAAGCCTGTAGTTCACCCGAGGTCTGCTTTTTCTATGTAAAGTCAATTCTGCATACATCCCTCTGACACAGACAGGTCAGGTAGCTACCACAGAACAGCAGAGGTTGGAAGGGACCTCTGGAGATTGTCTCATCCATGCCCCTGCTCAGAACAGGCTCCATGAAAGCAGGTTGCTTAGGGCCACAAGCAGGCAGCGAAAACTTGCCTGTCTCCACACATTGGGACTCCACTGCCTCTGTGGGTAACCTGTTCCCATGTTCAACTACCCTCACAATGAAAATTCTTTTCTTACATTCAGATCAAGTTTCATGTGTTTCATTTTGTGCCCACTGCTTCTTGTCCTGTCACACAGGGCCCCGCTGAGGTAAGTTCAGCTCTACCTTCTCTACTCCTCCCATCAGGTTTTTACATATATTTTTTCTTTCAATTTATTTTATTTGACATGGTGTTTAGGGACATGGTTTAGTGGTAGGCTTGGCAGTGTTAGATTAATGGTTGGACTCGATCTTAAGGGTCTTTTCCAACCTAAATGATTCTGTGACTCTATATGGGTAAGAACCCCCTGAGCCTTCTCTACACCAGGCTGAGCAGTCCCAGCTCAGCCATCTGCTCTTTGTATGACACATGCTGCAGTCCTTTAATCATGCTCATGGCCCTACACTGGGCTTACTCCAACACAAGAGTGAGTTGGTCATACTGGAGAGTCCAGCGCTGGATCCAGCACTCCAGATATGCCTCACCAGGGCTGAATAGAGGGGAAGGCTCACTAAGCTGACAGCAAAGCTGTCCCGAGCCTGTACTTGTATATGAGGTCATTCTTCCCAGGTGCAAGACTTGGCATTCCCTTTGGTTGAACTTCACTGGCTTCCTGTAGGCCAGGAGCACCTACAGCACATCAATCACTCCTCCCAGTTTTGTGTCATCTGCAAGCCTGCTGAGTATGCATTGTCCTAATGTCCAGGTCATTAATGAAGATAAAGTGCACTGGCCCCACTACCTATACCTCCTTGAGTACACTACCACTCATTGGCCTCCCAATGGACTTTTTGTTGCTGATCACAACCTTTTGGGCCCAGCAGTTCATTTTTCAATCCACCTCACTGTGGATTTCTCTACACTGTACACCAATTTGTCCATGAAGATGTTATTGGAAGTGGCATGGGAAGCCCTGCTAAAGTCTAGATAAATAGCAACCACCACTCTTCCCTCCTCCATCAAGCCAGTCTTTTGACCACAGAACGCTATAAGGTGGGTTAGGCATGATCTGCCCTTTGTAAATCCATGTCAGCTACACCCAAACACTTTCTAGTCCTCAGCAGGTTTGGAAATAGTTTCCAAGATTTACTCCATCACTTTCCCAGGTATCAAGATAAAGTTGACAGGCCTTAGTTCCCTGGATCTTTCTTCATGCTGTTTTGAAGACAGGAGTGATACTGATCTTCTTTCAGTCCCAGATTCTTTACTCAGAGACACCGAGATAATCATTGCAGGGCCACACATCTACAAGGAAAAAGGTCCTTGGTAAAGAGTATTGCACACCTTCCACAGTCTACACCTACCTTCTTCCCTCATCTTCCCACACACAAGAATCTCCCAAAGTTGACTTGTCTTCCCTCTGCCACTCACTAGAATGAGGTCTGTGGAAGCACAGCTTCAGACAAAGGAATGCAAGGCGGGGGGAAGAAAAGCTATTTCAACTTTCCTAAGACCACCTTTAAAAAGCTGAACTTTCTTATAGTTTCAAAAACACTACTAAAACTCTATTAATAACAGTGACTAAAAGTATATATGGGCTTTCAGATGGTACCAGCACACAAACACATTTTCTGAGATGCTAATACAGTCATGTATCATCTTTATGGAATAAGGAATACCTTAAATCTCTGTTGAAATCTCCAACATTAACGTAAAGAGGAAAAGCCAGTTTTCCCTAGCCCTTCCTATACAATAAAAATGCAAGTTCAGGGTACACAATCAGCAAATTGTTACTTAAGACACTAAGCAAGATTCAGCCAAAAGCAACTGTATGGACAGTGAACAGGAACGGCTGTGGTTCAGCTTCTGCAAGCAGTGAAAAGTGCATGTGTACATAAAAAAACCAAAAACATGCCAGAGATGCAGTCTCAGTAACTAAATCACCTTTTCCCCACTTCCTCCTTTGAGCTCTGATAAAGAGGTTTTTCTTTTTCAGTTCTTTCACAAAAGCAGGGTAAGATTCCCTAATCACCTTTAAGGAAAAACTCCACATAAAACCTTAAGTTTTGAGCAACTATAGGTCTATCAGCTCCATCCACTTCCATAACAGAAAAAATATATTAGAGAAGTTACAAGAAATTGAATAGAAGGGTGAAGGAGTATTAGGACAACCAAAAATTAATTTACTGTACACATAAAAACAGAAGTGATCTTGTGTATCGAAAACCCCAGTTGCTTTGTGGATCTGAAGTTCCTGAAGTTTTCTGTAGCCTCAGCCTCAATAAAAATACATTCCAACATCAGTGATGTTTAAGCCTTACTGTTTGTGCTTCAAGGGGACATAAAATTCCAGTTACTTCATTACAATATTAGACATCTATTATCAAACTGCAGAATAATAGCACCACCACATTTCAAAGTGCCACCAGTAAGCACATACACAGAGCAAGACTAATCTGAAATCATGTTACACCCAACAGCCATGATCTTAACTGTAAGGCCAATTTTGTAAGGCACCTTATCATTTGAAATTCAACACGAGAACAGCAGGTTTGGCTCCACATTCAAGCAGAAGTGATGAGGCAGAACACTTTTCTTGGCATCATTTGGAAGGCAATATTCCATTTCCATCCAGTCTTTAAGACAAAAACTTCTGTTTGAAAAGGTCAAATAGTGAATTTCTGCTACAAGGACAGATAATGCAGTTAGAATTGATTATTTCAGTACATTCAATCACAAGACATCACAACATGGAGTTTAATTAAATAAGCGAGAGCAGAACATAAGGTTTACTAGACTATATCATAGCATTCCCACTCTGTCTCAGTCTCCCATGACTTTTCAGTCAAACACATCATTTAAATGAGGAAGTAAAGAACGCTAACAAGGTTGGGCAGTTTTATTCCTCATCATGTAGGATCTCTGGTACAAATGTTTTCTTAGAGACAAGAATCCTTGTATCAAGGAGCTTTTCTTACTCTAACATGGCCTCTGGTGCACATCAAAGCTGCAGCAGAAGCTGAGCACCATTACTGTAGAAAGGATTCAAGTATACAACTACTTTTTTGTCATTCTTTCTCTAAATGAATGCCATCTTCCTGGCAGCATTGATCATCTTACATCTATTTTATGGTCTGGTGTTAATAACCATGCTGTTCAGTGCTTTTGGAATACAGCAGAGGCATGCAACCTAGGTAGAAGGTACAGCAGAGAAAAGACCAGAGTAAAGGGACAGAATGAAGAAACCAAGAAACAACACAGATTGTACCAGTTGCACAAAACACTTTTACCCTCCCCCCTGTACCAGGATAGCAACCTTTCAGGTGAGCCAAACTGTAAAGTGAAGCATCAAAATAAAACTACATTCTCATGCTTTAATGTAAAGCTAGTCACTAAGCCAATATAATGTTACCTAAACAAATCATTTCCTTGCTTGAATAAAGCAAGCACATTGCACATGTGAAACTAGGTAGACTAGCAAGTCTTTTCAAGTGCAAATGAAGACTCATCACTGCAACATACATATTGGAAGAACCAGAAGAAAGCATTTACTACCAATTTAGAGCTCATTTGCACTTGAAGACTAAATTAAGATTAGCTGTGAACATGAAAGTGCTTATTAATAAATTTTATAACCAGCGGCCACTTTTTTTCTGTCAGCCCACAGACTGACTTCCCAATTAATATATTCTCGACTTCTGGAAGAAATCAGAGCCTTACTGAAGCCATTTTACATTTAAAGAGCACTCAAGAAGGCTAAATCCTACTGACCAGTTGAGGACTTAAGTCCATCTGTGGGACTGCTACACACACCACCACACACTTGTACACAAAATTATTTTATTAAGTCATGCAGACTGACTCAAAGAAGGCTTAAAACAGATCACTTAAGTGAAGCAGCTCAGCTTTGTTATTAAACTTCTACTACATGTAGTGAAAGTTTATTTACTAGTCTCCAAAATTTTGCCACCCAGAATCTCTACCCACTCATTAGACAAGGAACGCCAGGCAGACTTCAGGAGGACAGCAGGTACACATGGCCTCTGCCATTATGCCACGGTCCTGCAGGGATACCTGTAGGAGCCAGGATACATTGTCCACAGAACTCTCTCTGAAAATCTGTACCAGTGCAAAGAGATAAGCAATCAAACACAGGCACTGGCCTACAGGAGAGCTCAATTATTATGAGCATTATTAATAAAATACCCAGAGACAGGAAAATAAACCTTTCACTGTAACAGTGGCTGACTACAGCAGAGCCAGCAAAGTCAAGGTTAAAATACTTGCAGCACATCTGTATCAGAAACTACTTGAAAGGAAAGAACAAAGACTTTCAGATCTACCTTGATTTTAGTTGCACAAGTATTTGATTATCATCTGACATGACCAAGGAGTTACTTGAAATCAAGAACTGCAAGCACACTTTTCCTTGTTTGTTTACTGCACGAATACAAGATTCCTGCTTGTGCATTCATCAACATTGGAAGGCTCACTCCTGGTGACTCCTGCATCACAACACACTAGCAAAGTTTAAAAAGAATGCACCACAGGGACCTACAGAAGGGGTTTCTTCCTTCTTAGCTTTTGGCAAAACTTTTAGAAGCCCTCATTACTGCTGGAAGCACTTGAGGGACCATTTTCAGCCAGCTATTAGAGGAATGTTTTTCAGTTAAGTAGGGTAAGTCCTGCAAGGACATTCCACAAAAAAAAAAAAGCTTAAGACACCAAGCATCCCAAATTCTGACACTGCCAGAACAACTCTGAAGGAGAATATTTAAGTACTGCCCCTTCAAAAACAAAGTCACAAAGAGGATAAAAGCAAAGAACTGCCAGGTTACAATACCTTTCCCGTAATCACATGCAGAGTTAAAGAACATTCAAAAAGTCTCTCCCATTCACTTCGACATTTACAAATTATTTCTTTCTGTATTTTTGATAAAATACATGCTTTAAAAGTAGTTTTCTTACACCTGGCACCTAATTGCAGCTAGTAATGATGCAATATCCTATTATGGTTAACAACAACTTTCTAGCTGCAGATCTTCTGCAACAGTGCACAACAGCTCACCAGAAATCCTGCCACTCTCTGGTAACTCTGGGAGAAAAACTATTTATAGGCCTCCACAAGTAACAGTGGATGGCATTCTGTAAGTCACATTGCTGTTTAATAATCACAAAATTTTAGTTAAGGAAAATGCTTTTAAACTGTTTTCCTTTCCTTAATTGTTACTTTATCCTGCAAGATTCTTGCAGTTTTTTCAACTTCACACAAATTCAATGTTCTTTAGTACAGAAGCAACATTTGCTTATCTAGAGACAGACATGAAATATTTGTCACACTGTTCTGGACAACCCACAGACAGTATCTCTTACCTTTTAAACATTTAAGTCTCACAACACTCCTTCCAGACTTGCTGCTTGGTCAAGTTTAATTTTGCTATGGAAAGACAGTATTTCATTAAACTTCTTGTTACACTATCCCAACAGATTATCGGAGCCAAGCAGTAGGCAAAGAGGTAAGCCAAAGGCATTTGCAAACATTCTCATGCTCTCCAAGTTTGGCATACCACCTTTACACAGAGTATATATGCACTCGGGAAACTTACTTCATACGATGTGTAGCTTGAGCCTCAACATCAACAAATGTGGTTTCAATGCCTCGGCTCCACTAACTTCATTTGTCTCTCCCAGTAATGCATAAACTGAAGTTCATCAACTGGCATATAAAGACTGTTCACATTTTAAACATTACCACCTGTTGAACTATTTGTAGCCCTTCCATCCAAAAAAGTAGTAAAAGAAAATATACTTGGTAACAGAACTTCAGCCTGCCCAAATACAAATAATGCCAGCTCTCCTGTTCACTTACATCACTCAAGCCACTTTCATCATCTGGTACCTGACTATCTTCTAGAAATGTGTCAAGCAAAATGATTAGTACCTGTCATACGTACTTTTTCTCTCCTTCCAAGGGTTTTGCTATTAAAAAGGCATGATCAGAGAAGTGTACCTGAAATGGGAAATACTGGTATGTCAAAAGTAGCCTTTATTTCCCGCAGGAATTTGATCCACAGCCTCAAACCAGGCCCTCATGGAAAACATCTCCCATGCTGTTAACCTTCACCTTTGCAGGCGACAGTTCCTTCATGTCTGAGCAAGCAGCCATTGAGTACTTGACATCATGCTGGAGAATCAGATAATTGTATTTTCAGAGTTCCATTCATAAAGCATTTTAATCTTCAAAACTGGAAACCAACAAAAGCAGGGAATGAGTTCACAGCAGTCCTTACTGCTAAAAATGGAAAGCTATTAATTCCTGTATTAACGCCTCCTGACAAGCCCCATTTGTGCTCTGACACACAGCAGGCCAGCTCTTGGTCCAGGCCTGTCAGAACTAAACTGTGGAGACCTGCAGGGCTCAGCTCAAAACAGCCCAGCCAAGAGCACAGGCTGAGCCC
This sequence comes from Elanoides forficatus, assembly GCA_025311575.1. Taxonomy (NCBI): domain Eukaryota; kingdom Metazoa; phylum Chordata; class Aves; order Accipitriformes; family Accipitridae; genus Elanoides; species Elanoides forficatus. The sequence continues at coordinate 18,092,291 of JAOBAS010000057.1, forward strand.
ACACCACTCACAGAGGCTGCTAAGGGAGCACAACTAAAACAGACCCCAAAACAGAACTGCAGCTGCAAGATAGCTGCAAACACACCTTCAGCCAGGGCTGATAACAGAGTTGCAAGCTCCAGAGGCATTTACTTGGGTCTTGCTTAATCTTTATTTACAAGGTCTTCACATACACATCATAGTCAAGGAGTCAGCAAATTTTGATAACATACCATAAATCAATACGGTAAAGAGATAAGCATATCTTCAGCACCTTATCACTGTAATCAGATGTTTCAGCATTTCAGACAACCCAACACTTGACAGAACCAGTCAAATTGAGCTACAAGGCTCAGAGATACTGTTCCCCCCACAATACGTTCAAACATATCAAGTACGTTTTTACTGCTAACTGCAGCCAGCTCCAGTCATAGAAGCAGAATCTGCCTCGTAGAGACAAAGCCCTTGCATCTCCAGTACATTAGGCAACAAAAAAGCCTGTTACAGAGAATATTAATTTAAAAATAACTCTGTATACAGCCAAGCGCTCAAAGGCTTTTTCATTTATAATCTTAGAAACTGCCAAGTATCTAGTACTAGTTTAAGCCTTTCTCCTTCATATACAAGATTGACTTACATGTGGAAAAACTCTGGAAGAGACATCAAGTTTTTCAATGCCAGTCACCTCCTCCTGCTTTCTCTGGTATTTCCACACTTAGTGCAGGATAAGCCATGACTCAACAGCTAGAACTGCTGTCGATTATCTGCTTATTAAACCAAAGCAGCACCAATTCCAAAGTATCTTTACTACAGCAGGATACAGCTCAACACTTGATTCGCTGAAATTGTGCAGAGTTTTCCTAGGTAGAAATTCAGGTAGAGGTTTCAGAGACAGAGATGAAGAGCCAATACAGCATGCCTACTCATCATTTAGTTCTCTTCAACACTCCTGTTTCTGGAAGACTGTCCCCTCAGAAAGGCATTTCTGTAATTAGTCCTTACAGTAAGGAAGCTCAACTACAAGGCTCCAAAGAGATGCAGAACCAAACAAAGCCTTATCAACTCTTTCCCCCCTCCAAAAGTTTAGATCAGCACAGCCAAGAACAAGTACATAAAATTGTGGTCCTGCTCTATGAAGAGCATTAAGACTTCCAATCAAAACAAAGACAAGAATGAAAATATTAGCTTAACTGAAAGCAATTCAAGTACTTAACACTTTGATAGCTTAAGTAAAAACTTCAATACTGAAATAACATTTAGTAGAGTAACTTAGAACATCTTGTAACCAAGATTCTTTCAGAACATGTACGACCCGGTATTTATTGCACTTTTAAGGATGTCAAACACTGGAGTATATCATGCAGTATTATTAAACAGCTGTAAACAAAAAAAAGGATGTGAGGGTTATTTAAATCTTTACACTCCTGACTGCATACTAAAGCTTCACCTGACAGCATTCCCATCTGCCTAAAAATAGGCCAAAAGTCAAAGATATAGTATTGCCAGTAGAGTTAATGGCACTTTCTTACATTGTAATGGATGCTTCAGCTGAGACATTTTAGGTATTTTAATTAACTTGTGTAAAGCAGTTAGTGCCTCCCCTTGAAAAAAAACTCCAAAAGAAAAATTTTGTATATCCAGTAAGTGCTATTATGCAGCAAAACACTATCCAAAGTATAAAATAGTTTTTGTAAGTCAAATCCAATACACAACTCCAGTTAGATTTTTCTTTCACACAATTTATTAGTAAAGAATCTCTCCTAATATGTTGTCTACATCCAGCAACATTTAGACATAAGTACTGTAGCCATTGGACATTTTTTATTTACATGTATTCCTACCGATGACAGGCTTGATTTTCTCACCAAGTTTCTCCCTCCAGCCAGTGTCATAACAGAGCTGTGGACCTTGTGGACAGGAACAAAGTCACTGACAGAGGGCCTAAAGAGGAGGCTCAGCCCACAAAAGGTCATTCCCTCTTCTTCCCATCTCCATGAAAACGTTCATTTGAAGAAAAACAGAACCACGTGCACACACACATCCACTTATCCTTTTTCTTAAATAGCCAAGCATTGCCCTACCTGCACTACAGCCCTGGCATTCCCAGCATGTGCTAATTCACACAAGAGTTTAAGAATTTATTTCAGTAACTGTGTCAGCTCAGGTAGTTACCTCTCTCCTCCGCCAGCTCACTCACCTGCACACTTGCCCTGAACACTGTTGGCACAACTGTTTGTGCAGCTGTACTATGAACTGTGTAATCCCTGCAGCAATAATCCCAAACAGTAAACTAATACAGTTAAAATTACTTTTCCAACAAGTTCTTACCCTTTCAAATCAACTTTCTGAAGCAAATAAAAAACGCAAATCTCAAGAGAGTCTTCATATTATCCCCCTGCTGCCGCTCATTAAAGAACCCTGAAAAACATTAATCACTTTAATACTCAACAACCAAGAAAACTAAGCTTATGACACATTCTTGCGTGGATGGAAACACTCCCACGTATGAGTAGATTTACAACATACAACAACCTAAAATCAATTCTGTAAAGGTATAAGAAAGCATGTAAAGGCTTGATGCCTTAAAGTCCTTTAACTAACTTGGAGTGTCAAATCCCTCATTTCTGATTAACAAAAATGTCATTAGCCCAGAAGTAAAAGGCATGACTAAAGCCTTCTATGCCCCAATTAAGGAAGGGAGTGATCTGTGTTCATTTTCATAAATGTTAAAGCACTCTTCTTGCACTTTAGGATAGGGAACACTATGCTGTTTGCCTGCTGAACTTGTCTGCTTATCTCACAGATAAGCAAGGTACTTCTGCTCAAAGGACTGAGCTCTACAGTTGCTACTTTAATCAGCTCGAGGAGACCATCAAAAAAAGTCAGGTTGTTATCCAGCTATCAAAGCTTCAGCCCTGCTAATATCTAATTGCCTATTATTTTTAAAAACGGATGGGATGCATAATTAGAGGAGGTATAGTTATAAAGACTGACAAAAGAGTCTTTCTTCTTTTGACTATTTTGTAGTACATTAAAAAATTTATTGAAAAGTTTTCTTCAAACTGACAGCTTTTAGTAGAGGTACGTGGCTTCATCTCGTGCAGCCCCACTCCCAAGACAGTGTTGTGTCACCCCATCTCAAACCAACACAAGAGGACTTGGCTCCTCCTCTAACTCCCTTACAGCCATGTTTTCATGGACATTGCTGGCCTCTCGCAATACCTCCAACAACCATCAACCTTACAGAAGGGATAACGGCAAACAGGAAGAAATGCCTACTATTCCCGTTATCATTCTCAACATCCTTGCTGAGTACACATTTGAATCCTGAAGAATGTACGTGAGATGCACCACAGTCTAATATCCCAAGACAACTGGACTGCCTAAAGAAAACAGGGCTGCTATTGAAGGGTTTTGGCACATGCCAAGTCAGCCAGCCAGCAGGAATGACCCACCAGAGTCTACACCATTCTGCAGCACAAGCAGTTGCTAGCCAATAGCTGCACCAGTATTAACACACAACAAAATCCCATTTTTTAACACAGAGCTGTGTCCTCCAGATCCTTTCACTGACATCCAAGGACAGCCTGCCTCTCCTTCACTCCCCGAGGACCTCAGAAGATTGAGGATGAAGACAAGCCACACACAACCGAGCACAGAGAAACAAACAGATCCTGGAGAATTGTTAATATCGCAGAAACACTATCCCATCCTTTACAGTCATGTTCAATCTTGATGTTGGACAGTAACAGTAAAGCCTTTCTTCTCTTCAGGATTAGGAGAACACTGGATAGCTACCACGTTAAAATGTGAACACTGAGAACCATATATATGGTTGATGAAATCACCTAAATAAGTAGATTCTTAAAGAAACAGACACCATGTACAGTTATTGCAAGAGACACTGCACCGAAACACAAACTATTGAACAAACTTGCTTTCATAGACTAAAGTCTTGCTTCCTACAAGCTGGCAAATTTAACTCCTATATTAATACCTATCAAAAATAGGTATTCATCAAAAACTGAGGTCACAGCTAATGTTTTGAGGAATCAGGAGTGTGTCTTTACCAAGAAGTTAACAGATTCTGCATTCTCCAGAACACAAAGATGCAACACCTTCAGCTGAGACATAGGGATTACATTATCCTCACAAGATCAGAAGGTCCAAAACAACACATCTCATTTTACTAAACGCCATCTCATGGGATTCCAGACCATTCAGAAGTTTCACTGTCCATGTAACTTACAGTAAAAGCTTCAACTAGTTGATGATCCACGATTCAGCACTAAACTTTAACTCCTTTAACACAAGCTACAAATGTACATTCACCAATTTTTCCTCTATAGACAACTCTTTATGCTTTGGGCCACAAGCATTAGATGAGAGGAAAAACTCCACATCAAAAGTACAGGCCAACTTCAGAGCTGTCACAGGTGGAAGAAAGTTCTTCACATCTCACTCAAGATGTCTATTGTGCTGAAGTAGAACATAAGGGAAAAAGGCTTCTTCCCTCTTTTGATCTACACAGCAACACTTCTACAGCTGGTCCATCCCCTCACCCCATTTGGGCACATCCATCTTGACTGGAGAAAGGTCCAAACATTTTCTTCAGAAGTAAAAGAAAACAGAATAGAAAACCTACCTGAAAGCAAGACAATACTTAAGATCATCACCACACCCTAATTAATGGCATAGTTTTTATATCATAGAGCAGCTACTATAACTGCAGCTTATTTTTAATACACCTAGTCCTACTCTTTTCCCTGGCAATTCTGACTCTCCTACAGAAGACCAGTTACTGATGGAACCCTTGAATCCATGATAGTTCAGGGAACTAAATAAGCAAAGAGGTCATTGCAGGGGCTGGGAAGTATCCACAAAAATTGCCTTTAGACTGGTTTAGCTTCCCAATTCCGCTCAGGCTAGATCAGTCGAGCACAACATACAAGGAAAATGGTAGGACTATCTCGTTTGCCATCAGGTCACCATTGGAGTGACTAAGCTGCACTATAAAAATCTCGCAGTAAAATGGAAACTGGAAGACTTTCACCACGGAACACAGTAGGCTATCCTAAGGCGCACTGTTTGGGGACAACTGCCCTAATACTTTCCCCCTCTCTGCTCCCGGCTCTCCGAAATGCAAACGCAGCAACACCAGGAAGGACAGAGCAGGCAGCAAAGCCGCCGGGGTCAGGAACCAGTCTCTCAAATCACGCTACTGATTAAGATTTTTTTTTTTACCTGTAGATGCAGAGGAAACCGCCTTCACACCTCCCTCCCTCCCTCCAAAAAGGGAAATAAAAAGAAAGGGGGACGACACAGAAGGTTGGAGCCCCGGAGGCAGGCCACCCGGCTCCGGCGCCCATGGCAGCAGCCCCCCCCGCCCCAATTAAACCTTTTCTCCCATCTTGGCTGTCGAGAAACGTGGTGGTTTCCCCGCTCTCTGGCTCGAACGTGCCCCCTACAGATAACCACGGAGTAAAGCTTTGAAATCGCCGGCGGCTCCCCCAAAGCCCGAGCTTGGTCGCTCATCACTTCCTCCACGCTCCGGCGGCGAGGTCACTTGGGCGTTTCTCCCAGCGAGACCCTCGTACGCCCTAACCCCCCCCACCTTTCCTCGGCGGCGGTCACCAGCCTCCCAAACGCGGTAACCGGGGACGGGCTTCGCGGGGAAGCCCCGGCCCGACCGCTCG
>JAOBAS010000057.1:18103819-18115340 GCA_025311575.1 Elanoides forficatus
CATGCCTGTCACGTAGTCCAGATGTACCGCTTCAGACATCGATGGGGCCTGCTAGTACTAGTCTTCCTTTATGACCTAAGCTATAGAAGTTAGGTTTCATAGCTGCGTCAGCTTGTTAGAATATCTCAACCACTCCCAAGCAGTGACTTACAGACCCAGCTACAGGACAGGACCTGTGGTTCACAATCAAAAAGAATGTAACAGAAAAAAATTGGATTCGGATACCTCGTTTTCCTTGTATGCAAAGCAGAACAATGGCAAGCTCGGGTGAGGTCAGAAAACCAGTGCTGGGGGTGGCTATGTGCGATATGGTTGGGGCTTCAGCATAGCCCTTTCCTCGTTTCCATCAGCAACAGAACAGAGTCATTTTTCTATTACCATAAGCTCATTTTTTTCTGTTCTCCTTCTGTTTTATTTCCTAATAATTACAGTCACAAACCCAGTAATGCACAAGTTTCCCCAAGCCAGTCAAGTCACAACATCTTGTCTATTGATCAGTCATTTCCCACGTTATGCAGGTGACTTCAGGAACAGCTTAGCCCATGGATATCAAAAAACTGCACTGAAGAGGTAAATCCCCTATGTTTTCCATCACAGCACTCTGTATCCAGTGGACAGCATTCTCCTTTCTGTCGATCAAGAATAGCAGTTACAGTTGAAATAATGTCAAAATGAAATCAGAGCAATTAAATCTTAAAAAAAACCCCAAACTGGTCAGGGAGAGAGGATTTCTTTTTATACCTTTTAAAACTCTGTAAATTAGGGGAAAATATATATGGGTTAATAATTTGTAACCCTAGCCTTGCATAACATGAGGGAAATACTATTATTTCTGATCAAAGTGTTTATAGGGAGGAAGGGAAGTCCTGCACAGAGAAGAATGAATGGTAAATTGGTTAAAATTGGAATTATTAATTCATCCAAGCAGCATGAGGAGGCAGTAAAACAGATGGCCAAAAGTGAGGCAGTGGAAAAGATGTTTTACCTGAAGTAGAGACCAGTAATACTTACCTTACTTTATAGGCATGTTTACAGTACTGGTTCTCATAAAGTTGTTCCTTTTAGTTATCTTTTCTAATTCCTTTTTGAATGATGATGCCGCAGCTTGCGCTCTGTGAGAAATGCTGGTAGATGATAATGTGAATTTTTTTCTTATACCTGTATTATGCACTGGATTCAGGGCTCCTTATGTGAAATGCTGTTGCCACCAAAGTCAAAGACAGACTTGCTGCTGGCTTCAAGGGAGCCAGAATTTCAGTCTTTGTCTGGTGCACCACAGCCAAGATTAGACTAATACTCTTTTTGTTACATGGTCATTTGACTTCCCAGGCAGAACTGTAGGTAACTGCATTCAAAATATAAAACCAGGGAGAATGAACAAAATGCGTAAATACACGCCGATAAATCATACTAGCTACAATTAAGCCATAAACACGCTGTCATAACTCTATAAGGGGTGTTAGTTTACGTTCACTGGGTCGGCTCTTTTGTTATCTTGCCTGTCACGAGTGAGCCTTTCGGTTGCAAGTGCAATACAAATTCCAAGTGAAAAGATGGTCTCTTCCTCCAAGGGATTTCCAGATTAAATAAGGGTGCCTGTCTAAAAGGCCAAAGTGTCAGCGCAGAGCAGCCGTTCCGCACCAGGCTCTCCCGTGAGCCCTGTGCGTGAGGCTCACCTCGTCCTCGTCTCACTTCACACGTCTACGACCCAGAAGCCTGTATTTGATCTGGTTTGGTCTTGACCGCGTTCACAACCAGCAGAGAGCCATTTTTAAGATGCGATTCATCTCACCCTGCAGTAGATGTCTAAAACAGATCAGGTAAAACGTGCTCTGCTTCTGTCTCTTGACTACGAACAGTTCAGGTGAATTCCACATCAGTGTAGTGCTTTGCACAGATTAAATTAATTTCCTTCTATTCAGAGATATTCTCAACGTGAAATAAAGGTTGCCATGTGGGGAGTTAGAGCTGTGATTACTTTTTAAATGTTTTCTCCTTAGCAGAAACTTTTGTGCAAACTTCTCCATTCATTTTCTATCGTAAATAAGAAACAACATGTGCCTAGGAAAGAGAGATGAGTTTTCCAAGGGAAAAAACAATACAGTAGGATAATACTGATCGACTCAGCAGGCCATGACCTCGTTTTATTGGCTGTCAGACCATTTCTGAGTTTATTAAAGGCATCACAGGAAAAAGTTGGAAGGACTTAGTAATTATTCACAGGCAGTTCCTCTAAGAAGTCGTCAGGTAACATCTAATTATAAATCCGTATTTTTTTAAATGCAAGGTAATTAAATCAAAACATAGAGTCAAGAATATATTCCAAAGTGATTGATCTATAGCTCACCTAAATACTTTCACAATTGGAGCTACAATGAATAGACTGAATTTGGAGAAACAGACAAAAATGTAGTTGGCCCTCCAAAATATTAAACCTATTGATAAGGTAAGATATTAATGTATTGTAGTCTGACACCAAAACTTCAACAGAACTCAGTAAAGTAATAGTTGGCACTAATTGCAGCAAAGTGACTTTTGGAATTGACAGAAAAATTTTCAGCCTAAACCAGCCTGTTGTCATAAATATCAGAAAACTTATGTGTCCTTGCAAGCCAGAAGTTTATCAAATAACGTATACTTGATTGTGGAGTTTGGGCCTTACTGGTGCCAGCTCAGCCTTTACTAAAATGTGTCAGTTGATACTGTAAGAGAAAGGGGTGTCTTCTAATTAGAGCAGTAGGTCAGGAGTCAGGAGATCAGTGTTTTAATTCTTCAACTGCTACTGATTAATCCACCCTGGATAAATTAGAACCTATTGGAAAAGTGGTGGTAACAGTACTTTCTTTCTCTATTAGTTTGTAAACCCATGAGGACAGAAACTGTTTCAGCTATGACATTTTTAAAAATACAAATTCAACAGCGAACTGTCAATTTCTCTTGTGAACAATGTATTTGATATTCTACATAAATTTTCCATAATGCTTCTTAATTACTTGCCTTACATTATCTGAACAATTCCTCAGGCAGTCTTTATTATATTCTCCAGTTATTTTACCATTAGGTTAAGAAAATTTTCCTTCTTTTTTTTTTTTTTAAGTTTTTCTTCATTACCCTGATAGTTAATTTTGAACTGAAAGAACTTCTGATGAACACAAAATGATACGTGTAGCTATCGTTAATGACTGAGCAGTTGTTCAAAAGATAACAAGTAGTTTGCTTAGAGGTTTTGGCTGCAACACTTATAGAATGACTAGTAGTGCCAGCAACGTTAACCTAGAATACAAGAAAATCAGAAAATTAATCAGATAGGAATACTTACCATATGTGGAGTTCAAATGCAACTTTTCAGTTTTTTCTTCCCAGCATCAGAATTCTGAAAGTTTTTCTTCAAAGAGGTGAGAGGTGAGAATCTTGAGAGGCAAGATTTTCAAATAAAGGGATTTCCGATAGAAGCTGCAGCTACATTGTGCTGGTAACACCTGAGTATAGTTTTCAAAGGCAGGACTTTTGAGTACCATTTCTATTTTTACTTATAGGCTGAAAATGGCGAGAGAAATGCAGACTTCCAAAAAGAGACAGAGCAAAAGAATTTCTTATATAAAAATCAAAACATCATCCATTTCCTCTGTCTGGACACAATTAGAAGAAAAAAACCTCCGTTGATGAGACTTATGCCAAAGCAGAGGCAAGGAAGACGCCAGTTGCTTCGATAAACAAAGGTGTAAGATTGCTCGGCTACTTCGAGGAAGGCTCTTCATACAGGGTTCTGTAATTTAAGGACCTCAAATATCTTATGCAATAACATGTAATTGTATTTTCTTTTTTAACGTTTATTAATTCAGAGCCTTACTTTTGTGAGTGTATGAATCCTAAAAAGAGCAAGTAGCTATTTTATTTCCTGTAATCCCAACTTTACAAGCATGACATGCAAAATTAAAAATGCCCACGAATAGGTAGTCTCCTTAGAATTTCTGGTGTGGGAATATTTCAATTTTTCAATTAAATCTTGATAGAAAGGTTGCTTTTATGACCTAAAGCAAATGGTGGGTAATTTAGGTTGGTCTGGCTCCTATGCTTTCAGTGTTTTGTTGGAATTGTTACCATGCAGGGGTTCAGTTGTAAGAAGAAAAGAATGTGTTGTCATACCTGCGGGGTATTAGAAATCACGATTAGGTTTCTCTTCTGATCTAGGCAGTGATATGGTGGCATTGAGTTTGTGCTCTGAGGAATTCAAGCAACAAGCTGCTCTGTTCTGAGCGCTCACTTCTTCCTTCTTTTTCTGTTTTGCTCTGTTTTCAAGGCCTGCATCTCTCATAGCCTACAATACTGTGTCTTGTTGTGCCAAAAAGTTGGTGTCTTGCCAACGCCGAAAGACATTGACTCAAAAAGACATTTGAGAATGCTGAAATGAAAGTTCTGGATTATATTTTCTTCTTGATTCCTCTTTTCAAGTATACACTGTTGTATTCCTCTTCATCACATACTGAAGCTAACACAGCCCCGTGGAACAATAAACAGTACCGAACTGCCAGCCTGCAACTTCTACTGTTTGCTTAGGAAGTGTGCAAGAGCTAGTGTGAAAGCATATTAATTCATTTTTTGACCAACGTATGATGAATAATGGATTTTGCAATAAAAATGGTTCAGGAAAAGACAAGATACGTTTTCTGCGTGACAGCCGCTTTTGACTATGTCAAACAAAGCCGTAAAACTTCACCTTAGCCAATATGTCACGCAGACTTTTTGGAACAGAATTATGCAGTAGCCCGACTCCATTCTTTCAGAAATCTTTTCCGCAGATTTTGTTACACTCTGACATGGTTACACTATGCAACTGAGACCCGCTGACACAAGGAGCCCGGGGCTTTCCTGGCAGATGAGACCAATTGTCCTTTGTGTTGTGGGCAGTTACGTGCAGCCAGACTGACCGTGGAGCCTTTGCTGGCTCCAGCACTGTAAGAGTGCAGAAGCAGCGTACAGCTCTGCTTTCCCACACGCTGTCCGGCCTTGAAACTATTCAGCTGGCTTAGAAGACCTGGCCCTCAGAGAGAAAAGCTTACCCTGTCCTAAACCAGACACGAGCGACGACGTCGGAGCGCCTCGCGCCTGTCTGATCCGCGGAAAAACGTCGTTTGCTGCAGCGCTTTCTGCTGGTATCGAAACAAGCTCCCTTGGATCGCGCCGGGAGCAGCCGCAAGGGAGTTGCAGGAGGAAGGCGAGGCGGTCGGAGGAAGCACTAGCGAACACCTTACTCTCCAGGCAGTCAGCTTCCCTGAAAATGTGCTCCTTCCCTACTGTTGGATCCCTCCTTCCACTTATGAGACCACACGATTATGATTTTGCAGGGTAAACCTAAGGGACTCTTTTAAAAGTTTCTTAAATTCCTTGACAAGACAGCAAGTCTGTTATTACTACGCATATAGGACTGTTTAGACTGCTGACAACTTGGCAACAAATTGGCGTTACTTTCAATGAGTTTTATTTTCCTATTACTTTTCTTTCTCATTCGTGGATAATACCAAGCTAAAAATACATTAATTTTTTTTTTTTTGCATATGTTTTACTCAAAACAAAAATGGTGCTTTTTGTTGGGAAAGAGACCATAGTTTTCTGCTTGTAGGTAATATTTCTAGTCAAATTCTATGTTGTCAGTAGCCTTAGCTTTAAGCATACTTCTGTTGGTGAGCCTCACTTCTACCTTTGTCATAATTCATTGAGCCTAACTTGAAGGAATAGTTGGATGTGTTATTGGCAGATAGTCCTATTCGGATGGCATGGCGTATTTCATTGCCTGCATTACATGCGCTCTGTCCGAATGGTGACCCCAAGTAACACATTTACAGTATATCCTTCTGTAGAGCACAACTGTTCAGAGCTCTGTTTATAAACTGTTCAGGAGTTAAATATCTTGTAAATGTTCCCATCCGTAAAAGCAAGAGTTCCCACTTCAAACGTATTAGTGAAATGCGCACATTTATTCGCAAATCAGTCTCTGGACTAGTTTTATCAATTCGAAAACCCAGCTGAATCAATGAAATTTTCTCTCTTCAGCTGGCTTTCAGTCAAGCCCACAATCACTTTCTCTGTGTGCCTTGAGTGTTTCAGCGGTAAACACTGCAGGGAAATATTTAAGTACAAACAAAAATCTATCATCACTGCTATGTCATAAACACATAGGGAAATTCCTATTTAATTTTCTGAAATTGCTTGCTTACAGCATTAAATACGTGGGATTAAACTGACTTTAAGAAAAGGCAAACTGAGAAGCAATAAGATGCTTTTGGCCCTACGCTGCTTCTGTAGGCTTCGCAAAGATGCTATCGTGCGGCATTTCAGTCATGGCAGGAATGAACTGGAAGTTGCTTGAGAAGAGGTGGTGGGTAGGTAAAAGGTTGCTATAAAACCTTAAACCTTCCCTAAGGTCATACTGCAAGCTGCTTGAAATAACAAACGTTAAGAACAAGTAATGCAGAGGTGGTGTAAATACAGAAGCGCTGTCTAACTAACAAGACAGAGAAAAAGACAAAAAAGGTGAGGTACCTCTAAACGAAGGAGAAGCAATGGCTATCTATATGACCTTTCCTTAATCCTTACAGCCCTCCTGCAGTTTCAAGCCCCAGTCATCTCTCCCATTCCCCCTCTGAACATCCCATCTTCTCAGTTCCATTCTCTCTTCCCTCTTTTGTGTGATCATCACTTAACATCTTCGCTGACTGGAGGCCTCCTCCTTTAATGCTCTCCTGACTTTTTCCCCTCCGTCAGCTTCGTTTTTCATTTGCCGCGTGCTGCTCCAGCCCTGCTTCTGTCTATTGCTCTTTGATACCTAATTCGCCTTATTATCTTTCATTCATCTTGGCATCTTTATCTGTTATTTAGAAATCAGTGGAGATTTCTGTCTTCCCATTCAAACTGCACCATCGCCTGCCCAACCTGTTCTGAATAAAGCACGGTTTGTTCTCAGATCTTTCTTCCTTTCCTCTCCTACTCCTGAGCCATACTTTATTCTCTTTGATACTAGTCATTTGCATCCCCTCCTACTGCGAGTCCTTTGTAGGACGTTCATTCCGTCGGTTTCTGATTTCTCTGCTGTTTACAACCTCTTTTTCTTGCTCTGCCTTCACTGTTGCTGACTTCTTGACTGAATTCATTTTCAAAACGCGTACTGCTGTTTGGGTCTGGGCTGTGTGACAGAGATCATGTTTAAGAGCTAGTACCTCCTCTCTGGAAGCCAGTCTTTCCAGTGCACGCCACTCTGAAACCAGCTTTGTACCAATACCTGGAGCCCCCCCTTCAAAAGGAGTTACATCTTCACATCACTGCACTCAGAAAAGGGACTTTCTACGCAGAGAATTTATGATCCGAATACTGAAAATAGAAGGGAATCAGCAAAACATCACAACGTTATCGCTCCTGTTTCACAGTGGCTGAGCTGGGAGTTTAATTCAGGCCTTGTAAAACTGAGTCTGGTTTGCTAATGGTGGAAATATTCTGCGACTTGGACCCTCATCTCCCCAGTTCTCCTAGAAGCCAAACCAAGCCTGGGCAGATGTGGAGATTTTCTCCATAGCTACTCGGTCTCACAATTAAGGTGCTGTCGATTTTGGTGACAGCTGTGTTGCGGACTTCAGTGTGAAGTGCAATCAACCAGTAGAAACTGGTTCAAGGGCAGTAAAACAGGCTGCTATTATTTCAGCTGTCCAGGAAACCAGTGGGATTGTATGTAACAATATGGTCAATGTCCTTACTGGCAACCGTCTTCAGTTTTTTCCAACCTTTTTCTTTTTTCTTTCACTGAGAAGCAAGTCACAAACCCTCACAGATATAAAAACAGATGTTAATCTGTAGTAAGTAATGTTTCTGCTGTGCAGGTTGGCTTTTTTTAAAGGACTTGATTTTCTGCTCTGTTGCATTGGAAAAGTAAATCCTTTAGAATGGGAATCTTAAAAACATACCCAGCTCGAGCAGCAGTCACTTTCCAGAATCTTGGCCACGTCTTTGTATGATGCACGTAATGCTTATTCACTGTAAAACACTCTTTCTTCCTAAAGCAAATTACCCTTCAACACGAATCCAGGTTTTACCCTAACATCTCCAATGCCCTCAAGGGAGATAAAGCATTAAGCAATGGATGAAAGTATATAACCTGGTATGTATAAGCTGCTACTAATCCCCGGCCAGAAGTGCAGCCCTTCGAACAGACGCCACAGCTGGCAAACTGAACCTAATTACGTCGGGAGTCATAATTCTACAAACAGTCCTTCCCAATCGTATCACCGCAGTCATTTCTTTTAAAGAGACGTAAAGAACAGAAAGGTTGACAAAGATATCTGCTAATTAAGTCCTCGGCTAGATCAGGAGTAAAACCCACAGATGCCTTCCTCCTCCTTTCCTTCCTCCTGACTGCAGAGGAAAGGCCTGCTGAGAAATTCTCACTTTTTCATTTAAAAAACGTTTTTACTGACAAAACAAAGGCAGGCAGATAGTAGTAACTCTGGAAAGTGGTTCCGGATTTGTTAGGGAGAAGGTGAAGTCAAGATGGGGAGGTGGGAGGTGCTGGGAAAGGCAGGAGGTAGAAGAAACACGGGTTGTGAATTCAGTGTCAAACTGGTACTGGAGGTGGTCATGGGCGCTGACAGGGAAGGTGTATTTCTGACTGGCTTTCCAATCTTCGGTCTTGATCCTAGCAGAAAGACAGAGAGAAGGCTGGCGAACAATTCTGTAGGTAAAAATGTAATTATTGACAACTACAGCAGAGATGGCCGGTCTGGAAGGTGGGAAGGGGCTGTCTGAGGCCACACATCTGATTGAGAATCCCTGTCTTTAAGCATACATTTGGCTTATTTCTAAGCTTATCCTAGCTAGGTTGATTTCTAAACCACTATCTTCATCATCAATGTTTTAAGCATTATTGTCTACTTTTCTGACTCATTTTATTCTAACTTTTGCTTTAAAAATAAGAAGAGATTGATAACGCCAGGTACCTAGCAATTGCAAGTTGTTCATCATTGTCTTTCAGTGATCTTAATGACACATGCATATATAAGAAGTGACATTCTGTTACTAGACCAAAGTATTTTAAAATTGGGAACGATTCAGACCAACATTTACAATTTTTAGAACCTGTTCTAAAACATTCTTTAGAGGAATGCGGTGTGCATGAATAAAGACCTCTTGAGTGAGGTAACTGACCGCAAACCAATGTTTATTCATGCAAAGCTTTTTATTCATTAACACGCTATGGACCAAAGAAAGACAGACGAAACGAGGCAGTGTCATACTCGGTTTCAAGATTTATGAATGTGTTCCTTCTTCAGGGTGGCTGTGGAGCAGGCTGTACCGGGGCTGCGTCTGTGGGATGTTGGGTGAGAAGCAGCCCCCCAGCGTGACGGCTGCTCGGATGGCTGTCTGTGGTGGTACCTCTTGCTTCATTGACTGCAGAGAGAGGAAAAGATGACTATCCAAATGCCTAAAGCAAGTGACTCAGGCTAGGTGGGGTTGAATCCCTGAATTCCTGCCCTCACAGCAGCACCCTGTTCAATCCACCAGCAGCCTTGAGAGCTTGTTACAGTCCAAAGCAGAGGAAACTTCCAAATTCCATTTGATTGCTACATCCTTGCGCTTCAAGACAAAATAACTTTTACAAGACGTGCTTAGAAGAATAGGCCTACGTCTTACGCTACGCAAGTAAGGAGCTTTGCAAAAGGCATTAGCTGTGACAAGGGAAACCCCTCGCTTCGTTCTATAGACTGAAGAAACTGGGGCAAGGAAACCGTGTTCCTACCTCGGCAGGTCCAGTTCTGTCACTCCTCTTTACGCTATGCCACCTTGTTCTACTATGACTTTAATACTTGATGTTTTAACCACACAGGGGCAGGGTGTTTCCCAGTAACACCAGTGTAGCCAGATCATGTCTGTGGTGAATACGGAGGGAAAAGAGGAGTCCTTTATATGTTCAGATTGATAACAGTCTTATTACTCATGCATAGTTTGGCTCTGTTTTCATATGAATATCATACTCAGGTCTTACTTCATGGACTCCATTTAATTTGGACCCGCAATTTTCTGGTGTCGGGTCTAATGGCCTCGCTGCAGTGTTAGATTTCACGGGGCAGCATTCCAAAACCTGGGATGCAGCAGGAGAAATTTCTGATTTCAGATGCCTGGCTAGCTAATCATTTAAGCTGTTCTTAAGGCAGATGACTCCTTACAGCTGGAGAACAGCCAGCTTTTATCAGCAGCAAGCTTGCCACAGTTTCTCCTCAATGATACATCAAGGAGAGACATTCGGAGCAGCTGAAGAGGAGAGGACAGCCCATTTCAAAGCTCCTTCGTTCCTAAGCTTCCGTGGCCAAAGCCGGACGCTTCCTAGGCTGCGAAGAAAGTGAGATTTATGGGTTTTTAAACACAGAAAAGGTATTTCAGCAAATACTGTAGAAAAGCAGAACAGCTATTCGAATATTAAAGCACTTTCATTCTTTAAAATAATAGTCGGGTTTTCCCCAAAGCTTAAAATTGACATTATCTCTTTAACTTTCCTCTCCAGCAAGGCAACACCTCGTTCTGACATGGTCTGCACGCATCTGTAGAGGAAGCATCCCCACACAGACTGCTGCCCGACAGTAACGGCCCCGGATACCCAACTCCTCGTGCTCCAGAACAAATACACCGAAGATTATAAAACCCCAACACCCCAAAGTCACAATTTAAAGCATTCCTGGAAACGCGGTGGCTCTGTCCTGGAGACTGTGGGTAGTGAGTCCACCCGCAGTATTTCATGAACAGTCTGGAGAGTGGTTCACTAAACAGCCATTGGATTGTGTCCGGACTGTTTCCCACCGCTGCCCCCAGCATTCTCAAAGACAGAAGTAACCCCTGCTGCGTTTTCTGGGATGCTCCATCTCCAACTCCCGCGCCGAGACCCAGCGCTCGCCCGAAGCCCTCGGGCGGGAGGGACGGCACGAGCTCTTCTGCCGCCGCAGGGCTGGGCACGTGCAGAAGGCGACTTCGGGGCTGTTTCGAGTAAAAATCCCAGCCGGTTCCGGAGGCCTGTTGACCTCAGGGTCAGCAAAAGTCCTGACTGTAGAGCTTAAGTCCCTGCTGCGGGCTGCCGCAGGTCACCCAGGGACGGAGCAGCACGGCCGGTACCTGTCCCGCAGCTGCTGAACCGCTTCTCCTCACCATATACACGCTCCCAGTTAGGGACCTGACGGTGCCGGTTCGGTTTCCTGCGCGGCCGACGGCTGCAGCCTGTATGTTTCACGGCTTTCAAAGGCCGCTAAGAATCATTATTTTTATCTCAACTGGTGATAGTTCAGGTCAGTGGAAGTTAAGCAAGTGCCTATCGAGTTAGCATCTGTGTGCATACACAAACCCCTGGCAGAAGAAAAGAAGTTTGTTTTGCATTTCAAAGCACCCTTTTGATCTAGAAGAGTGCCTTCATTTAAGGGGCATTTTTTCAAGTTATTTACTTATTTGTTTGTAATGAATATTAAAACTCATTCTTTTTTAAACCCCCATGACC
>JAOBAS010000057.1:18115440-18129954 GCA_025311575.1 Elanoides forficatus
GATGGGGATCCCACTGCTGCCATAGACACGTGTATGGTGCTAGGTGCAGAGCCTAACTTGAAAGAAGCTGCTGACTACATGACCATTCACTTTCTGGATTCTTTTTGCTATTTTACATCAGAGTATGACGAGTTTGGTTTCATGACTCCTTAATCAGCTACATTCACTACCTCAATTTTTTTTTTTCCTTGTTACTATGATGAACTGAGTTCACCAAAGCTGGACTCCCAGTTCAGCTGCAACCTTAACGTCTTCAGGTACACTGTACAGCTATAAAAGCTCACGCACATAATCTGCATTGCTCTTGCATTTGACTTTGTATAGAGCATGAGAAACGAGCTGGAGAATCATATATATGAGAACAGAGTGATTTATCACATTTAGTATCACATTTAATATCATGTTGTTAAACGATATAGTTTAATTTTTACACCATCATCTGCACATGCTAAGAGCGAGCCCCTCGAAGTATCTCTTAAGTGAAAGCTGAGATGTTTTCTTCAGAATTGCTTTTGGTATTTTCATGTCAAGATAAAAAATAAAGGTTAACAAAACTGTGCGGTTCCCAGTTAGGTAAAATCTCGAGTGAACAATAGGTTTCTGCAGGTTTATGAAAAACCACTGCTTGATAATATGCTAAAGATTTCACAACTATTTCAGTAATATTTTAACTTCTGGTTCAGTTCCATTTAATTGCAGTTAAAGTGCTACGCAGAGGCCACTTAGGTTAACTGCAGAAGTGCTCTCCTCTGGAGTAACTTTGAAGAGAAATTCTGCAAAAATAACCAGGGCCTTCAAATATGACAAAATAATAACTTATCTGCGCTGGTCCAGTAAACGAAACGGTGAATTTTGCCTAGTTGTAAAAAGCGCACTATGCAAGTTTTGTTTTGCCCATTTTTTTCCTCCAGCTCTGCAGCGCATTGAGCGTTGCAAGCGCCTCGCGGAACATTTCCAGGGCATAAATTTAATCATCTACTAAAGAGTGGTAAGCAGTTGCAGTAGGGGGAGGGGGGGAAGTTTGTTCGTATAACCCGTGGCAAGTACCCAGGAATTTGTGGTTTCTAATGCATGTTCATCATCTGGCTTTGCTGATTTTGCAGCGATGACAGAGATACAGGTGGTTTGGCCTAGTCACTGCTAGTTATTCAAATTGCTGCGGGAATGAAAACAAAGCCAAGGGGCAAAACATTAGAAAAATGGATTGATTAATTTTTTTTAATAATTGCATCTGTGAGGTCAACTAGTGCAGAAGAGGGAATGTGGAAACAGGAGAAAAGTTCTGACTTTGCATCCAGACTAACCAAAAGTAAGATTGGGCCCGATCCTGAAACAGGGAGAGGGACACGACTGCGAGGTCTAAAAGCCCCGAACTGCGAACTAGGACAGGCTCTTAGTGCCGCGCCGATCTCACTGCGGGGGATCTTTCTACCAACGATGGAAGTCTCTTAGTTTCATTTGCAGGCCAGCTCTCTAGATGCTTCAAGGAAAAGAAAAAAAAGGAGTAAAACCGCTTATCGTGGGGTTACAAAACAGCACTTGCTCTCTATCCGACTTAAAGATTCTGTAAGTGAACAAACCGCCTCTCTCTATCGCGCCCCTTCCCTGGTTTTATCCCATTCCTGACTGCAAGTCTCACCGCTTCTTTTCTCCTGCAAGGAAAAAAAAAGAGTCAAGTACACAATTGTGGCTGTTGGCCAAGACGACCGAGTCCCCTCACGCAGCCTTGTCTCCACCTGGTGCCTCTTCAGCCCGTCCGTCCCGTAAATCTGTGCGATGCTGCTACCACCGCTCCACATCTGGAGACAGACGGTATTTTCCTTACAAAATAAGCCTGCTTTTTTCTTGCTGTAGATAAGGCAGCAATACTCACTTCTGTGTCCAGAGCAGGAGGAGGACGCATGTATTCTGCTAGCCTAACTTTTATAAAACAGCCTGTATAGCACTATTACGCACAGAGAGAAAAGCCTAGATGTATTTTTACGTCAAAAAAACCTCACTCAGAAAGCCTCATGCGCCACTTTAATTCACGAGTCGAAAAGAAAAGAAACGCGAGGAAGGAAAAGGAGTCCGTCTGGCTTGAATTGTTGCCCCCATCCAAGCATCTGGGGCGGTGGAGGATGCCCTCAGGTACCCCTCCCGGTATCCAGCTGCTGGTCCAGGCTCTTTGATCTCCTGTAGGGCCTCACCCCCAGCTGCCAGCCCCATGCCGAGGTCTTGGAAAGCCCAAGACCTAAACCCACAGGAGACAGACAGAGACAAGCGGGGGATGAGTTTCAAAACGTCGTTCCAAGTCAGGTTATTAACCTAAGAACACCTCTAGGATATCTCAGACCACACCAGATGCCTACGCGGGTGACTGAATCAAATGCAGTAGGCTTAGAGGAATTTACATTTTTAAAAATACCTGGTAATATTTTAATAGAGATCCTCACAGAGCTGTGAAAGGGAAAAAGATACAGAGACTTTGTAATACGATAGCGAATAAAAAGGATGACATTTAACAAAGAAAGAAAGAAAGAAAAGAAGTATTTCTTCTCGGTTTGAAAGATTCCTTTCAGGGGAAATGAAAAAGGATGTACCACCATGTGTTTTCAAGACTGCCAGAAGCAGCGGTTACATAGTATTCAGCCACTACTATATTTGCAAGGAACTAAAAAGAGGTAGAATGAAAGAGAAACAGAGAGAATAAGATACAAAACTGGTAAGAACATCCAATTCTATTTCAACAACACTGGAGCCTTAAAAGCATTGAAGTAAGCACCAGACCCACATCTGTCTGAGGTTAAAAAAGGGGAAAAAAGTTAGTCTGGGTGTCTGCTGCTTGGACCTCAGGAGTGTCGCGGATTCTCCCAGCTTACCACCGGCAGGTTAGAATCAAACCTTAAATTGTGTTTCATTGGGTAGTTCACATCAAAAGCTCATAAAAATCTTTAAAAAAGATTTAAGCGAGCGAGTTCAATGCATACAGATCTACTAAAGATGTTTAGGAATGCTTCTGCTTGGTGATTCAAACTGGTAGGATCAGAGGAAGAATTGTATTAAGCCTTCTTTATAAAGTTACCAGCAGTAAGACTCATAGACACAGTACTTCTTTTCAAGTCTTATCCTGAAATTGTATCAGTGATTAAGGCAACATTCCCCAAGATGACATTAAGACATCACTGATTTTACTCTGGACTATAGAATATACCTAATCAGAGTAAGGGATACCATTTTCAAAATCAACTGAAAAGCCTCAGGACCCTCCTACAAGCTGAAAGGCTTCAGAGAAAATAAACTATTGTCTCTACCTGTAACACGGGTAAGAAAAAGAGAAAAAAAAAAAAAAAAAAGCCAACTCCTCATGCAAGGATTCAGAAAATGGTATAGTGACCTGCCTGGGAAATCCTACCGACGTGTCCCCTCTGTGCTTTCCGCCCATTTCTCACGGTAATCTCTTCTCTGGGAACAAGGCCATGACGCTTGCTGAAACAGCTCCGCTCGTGTAAAGTAACAGCTTGTCCGCCCAGCAGCAAAGGACAATTTGGCTAACTCCAGACGAGCTTGCTCAAGAAAGCGAGGGACGAAGCTCCCTTCTGGAAGAACGCTACCCCACCGGTTCCCCCGCGAGCGTCTGGGTACCGAAGCAAACCCAGCTCTGGGCTGGCCCCGTACGGACAAATCCAAGGTTGCGGTACGAAACGTCACCTTAACGTCGTTCGAAGATCTGAGTTTTAAGTTCTTCACGCAGGGACTGGCCTTAACACCCAAAGAGGTGGTTCCTCTGACCTCGACTACAGCATCCTCTGTCCGATATTTCACCACAACCCAAGCTAAGGGAAGTCCGTAACTCCGTAAGAGAAGAATCACACGGGAACTAAGCCAAGAGAGAGGCATTTGCTCCCGCAAGGCAGTCGCCGTGTACCTCGGTGACGTTAAGATGAAGCTAGCTTTGCTCCAGAACAACGTGTAGGTGTCCGGCTGGATGCGCTTCTGTGCCAACTCAAACTATTACTGTGTAAGCTGGTAAATAAGGGAAAGTAAAGGGACAGTTAGTATTAATTTTACGAGGTGGTCAGGTGCTGAAGAGGGTAGAGGTACCTCGTGGCACCTTGTCGGCACCCAGACAGAGAATATAAATTACATAAGAAGAGTATGAGAATATATGAGAGCATACGGGAATTGCCACAAACAAGGAGTTACGTCGCTCTTACCTTACTTTTAAAAACAGATTTAAGCACATTAACAATCAAACAATGAATTTATTTGCAGGATACATTTATCATACATAGAAAACAATACTTATTGTTTGCTTGATTAAATAGAGAAAAAAAGGCAAAACAAAACCACAATACATTATTCAAAGTGTTCCATATATTTGTTAGCTGACATTTTCAAAATGAAGCTTTCTTGTTTTTCTTTTTTCTTTTTTTTCTAAAAACATGATCATGAACAATGCATAGTGGGAACAAAGGGTCTAGAAATCTAACATTCCACAGCTGTGAGTCAGTGTGAAAAATAAGGCTATGTAGAGGAAAAAAAAAAACCACAGTGAATTTCAAAACAATACATATTCCATTGACAGGCTTCAGATAAGATCATCTGAGCATATGAAATCTAAAAGCAAAGTTACGTAAGGAAAGGAGGAATTTAAAACATTAACAAACAACTTGGGAAGGAAGAAACTAGACTTCTCCAGTGATGGCTTGGAAACAGCCTCCAAACTTTGAAAGTGGTGTCAAGTGAAGGTCAGTTACACTATGATGCTGCAAAAACCAACCCAAGATGATCCAGAGGTGAGAAATATCCAAGCCCATTTTACTTAATAAACTACAACTACCCATACCACTTATTCAGCACGTATTTATCAGTGGAACGACAAAGCAAGTGTTTAAAAAAAAAAAAAAGAAAAGTTTGATCACCAGTCACTGAATGATTCAGCGAAGGGCTGGAAAACATATCTGCCTGCTCTGAAATGTTAATTGCAAGTTCTTTTTACGTGCGGTGCCAATGTAAATGGAATGAACGGAATTGCAGTGTCATATCCTGCTCTTTGTTCCCGGCTTTCACGCTGGGTCAGCAGCGTGAAGGTTTCATAAAGCTGCCGTAGAGGCAGGTTCTTCACCGCCCTCGGCCGCTGCCGTCTGCTCTTCACGTGATGGGAGCGGACGAGTGCCAGGAGCGCCAGTCGCAGAGCTGCCGCTTTCCGGCAGTCCCTAGTACAGTGCTTCCCAAATGCTGCATTGGTACAGCATACGGACCCCAGAGAACTCAGCCCCATTAAATGACTAATCTCTGTAGAGTGTTACATGAAATTCAGGATAAAGAGGGTATAAGACAACTGCCAATATTGGACCTTACCTGAGTCAGATTCAGCTTCCTTACTCACAAGGTCACAAGAACAAAGCTGAGGCAAGACCGGTTGTGGGAATTGCTCTGAATGCACGTGTACAAAATGTGTATTTTACAACTAACTATTTCTTTCTAGAGTTTAACTCGCATCTTTTTAAGACAATTAAATACAGACTAGGCCACATAAACCTT
Source organism: Elanoides forficatus (assembly GCA_025311575.1). Classification (NCBI taxonomy): domain Eukaryota; kingdom Metazoa; phylum Chordata; class Aves; order Accipitriformes; family Accipitridae; genus Elanoides; species Elanoides forficatus. Next base: position 18,120,967 of record JAOBAS010000057.1, read on the forward strand.
TACAACCCTTCTTCTTCTGTCATAAATGACATCCAGATACAAATTCAGACCTTTTGGATAGAAGACATACAGAATTTATTTTAAAAAATATTTGCTACAGGTCACCCTTTGCTGTGATGTAAAATGTACAGGAAACTATTGGAAAAACTTGGATTGTTGATATTCTAAACTGAACAAAAATATATCCTTATTTCAAGAAAGCTGAGACACCCTGGCTGCCGTGGGGAGGTCTGTCCTGAAAAGATTTTTTCTTTAATGTACTCTACACAGTCTCGCTCATCCCAGTTATCATTTGGAACAGCACAAACAGCAGCATTTAGAGAGCGGTGGATTCTAAGGCTGACCTCTTTTAGCTGCTCTGAAAAATCTGTTTACCATGCTTGTAGCTGAGGCGTCACAGAAAGCAAGAAACATGTTTTCAACATCAGCTGAACACAACTCATGCAGCTGTGGTTGCACTACGGCCATCACTTGTCTTCTGTTAATAAAGAAGTTAGATCAGTTACAGGAGAAAAACATAGCTGCAATTTTAAAATCCATAGAAAGCCATGGAATTCAGACAGGGAAGGAAAAAGAAAAAGAAGCCTACATTGCAGAGTATGGGGGACTGCCGTAAATTATCCCTAAAAAAGCCGCAGTACCGACGGTGGCTGCGTATGTATCTATTACATGTATGTATGCATGTATAGACACACATATACACAAACGCAGAATCATCATCACCGAAAAAAACCCCTGTCAATACAGTTGGTCATTTTATTCCAAATAAAAAGGATGAGTTAACAGATTTTCCACTGTGGCTCATAAATTTGGGCGGACTAATCTGCAAGTTTGTCTATACTTTTTCTAGTGAAGCCTCTTTCATTTAACTTGTACGGAAGCAAGCTGGTTTTGATTTCCTAGGTTAGCAAAGAGCGTGTAACATCCCACTTGCTAAGAAGTTAGCCATTTTCACGTCACAGTATGCATTATCAGAACATGCTATGGAAGTCTTTGCTGATATAAAAAAAAATCTCATAACAAACCAAATCAGAACAGTGATTATAATTACGGAATTCTTCTGGCAATTCTCAAGTAAAAGCTACGTATAACACATCCCAATGTTAGACATTATTTTTTCCATCTGATACAGATTTAAAATGCATAGTATATACATAAATAGCACTATTCATCCAATCTTTAGGAGTGTTCTGTTTTATACTTCAGTCAATAAGCCCCACAATTACATTGATGGATTCTGCCTTAAAGAATACGTTACATTCTGAGGGGCTAATTAGAATGAGAAGTGGAAAGATTTCATTTTAAGGAAAGGCTTCCTTTCAATTTTTACAAAAACAGAAATAGAAGAAACATCGCAAATATTCCAGATAAAAAATCAATACACAAAACCCATTCTGTGTCCTTCTGTGTTCTCTTACTAACCAAACAAAAACCCAGCAAAACCCCTCCCAGTGACTGTATGCACGGCACTTGCTTATCAGAATGTAACCCATACGTTAGGATTACAGGAGAATGAAATGGATCCACTGAACAACTTTTTCTTCAGAGAGGGGTCCGACTGAGCTACTGCCTTTGTCCACAGGTAATCTAAGAAGTGCTGGGTCACCATTCACACCCGCTTTGCTTTAAGTCTTGATTCAAAGCACTTGCACGTACCTAAATCGACCCTTATTCAGTAGAATGCCAGCACATGGAGAAATGGACCCTTGAATTATTTTTAAACACTTCTGTCTCTCCCATTTAGGAGAACCAGGGTCTTTACAGCGCACTAGTGTGTTGGTTTTGGTAAAACCATAACCGATGTCTTCTCCACCCTCTCTTTGATTATGAAGTCAAACACAGACTGAAGTTCTACTTGTTGTAACTGTGGCTTTCAGTGATTGTGTAAAGTAAAATAAACTGGATTTAGTTTCCTTTGATAAAACATGCTGGGTTGGTAGCACATTAACTAACCAGGAACAACCTGCCAGCCTCATTACAGCAGATGTCATTTTTGTATGTTAATTCAGAAACTTTGTTTTTTTGAATCTCTTGCCTACATCTCCAGGAGGGGTAGGTACGATGCTGAAAGATTGTCCCAAGCAGTTGCAGTCAACATGAGTATCTAAAGTCTCAAACTTGAAATGTTTTTCACGGAATATTTTTTAAATCACCACAGATTTGTGATTTGTTGTTGCTTTAGATAATAAGACAGCACTGCAACTCTGATACATAAATAGTAGCCGTTTGGAAAAGTAAAGACCGTCTTACTAAATCGCATTAAAACTCCTAAGCGCCCATTAATTTTGTGCACTGTAGGCTGGAGAAGACACAAGTGGCACAGAGCCACGTGAAGGAAGAGCTCAGCTTAGGGAGCAGCCTGCCGCTCCGCAGAGGCGAGCTTCGGGAGAGCCACCCAGCCCGTGACAGCGCCGGAGAGGTAAGTAAACTGACACAACAGCAAATAAACAGACGTGCTTTCTCATTACTGCTTGCGTCATCTTGAGAAAAGAATACATCGTAAGTAAGCGTGGAGGCTACTGTGCAAAAGTACAGTAACACATCGGTGGGCAAATGCAAACGCCATCGGTACGAATCCATGCAGTAGCACCAGGAGTTGGGCTCAACCCCACTTTTAAAATTACCCAGGCTTTTACCGCCAGAGCCAAGAAAGTCTCTGTCGGCTGGTCACGAATGCTGCGGTACTCCCTGCGGGCCAACACCCGTGAGCTCAGCTTCCACTTCAGTTCCGCATGGAAAGGCCGTTTCTGTGAAGGAACTCGGAGCTGCAGCGGCTCGCTAAGAGCTGTACGAGCACCGTACCAGCCAGAAGTTGCAGGGTGTTTTTCAAAATTTTCCTACATCAAATATTTAGGCTCCGAAACTGGAGCATTTTTATTTTTATTTTAAATATCAGCCTGTACTGAGGCAAGGCTCTGACTGAACCCCATTTATATAAACACGGCAATATATCACAGGAGGACATGACAGTCCACATATAAACCTATTAGGTACAAAATATTGCAGACTTAAAGAGCTTCAAAGTGTGTCAGACATACTTCAGTCAGCAAAACACTGACTGTTCTTCCACTGTTCATTTAAGAACAAGGATATGGTCTGTATTCCTCTCAGAAAACAAAGACAAACATTCAAATAGTTCAATTCACAATCACGTTCTTCCTCTAAACACTTCTGATCCAAGACCAGCCTCAGCTAGACATCTTTCTTAGCTATCTTTGAGCAGAACGAATCCTAGCAAAGGCAAAAAACCCTTTAAAAGACAGAAAACCATCAGTGAGTTACTGTACACATTAATGCGTAGCATCAGAAGATAGACACCATAAAAACAACAGGTTTCACTTTTAACTGTAAACAGGTATAATACAGTATTATTTTCTGAGTAAAACAACACAAACATTACTTATCACTTAGGAATAATTGGGCATAGCATACTTCAGCACTCAGAAACTAAACTTCAGTTATCTTGTAGCTATTGCTGACAAATATTGCCTTTAAAAAATCTTCAGCTGCGTATGGTAATATACAACTGAATGTGTAAGAAACACAGACATGTGGGCTTTGTTATCCTCCCACATGGCTCATCTCAACAGACGCTGGTACTTCTCATCTACATCCTGAGGACAACACGCTTTCAGTCGTTTTGGCCAGCTGAAAAGGAAAGATACTAACCCATATGGCCTCTCTCTGCTCGTTAACACATGGTAAGCATTTACTCAGCTTTTCACCATTTTGAGATCAGACTTTAGGGCTTCTTAAGAGTCCGGTTTGGTAGAATACCAGACTAAAAAAACCAAAACAAGACACCCAAGACTATGCTGACTGAGAAACGATCAGAGCCCACACATATTTTCTGACAATTATTCAAATTATAAAATAAAACTTAAGTGTTATTTTCTCCCCCTTTACAACTGTTTGAGGCCAAATAATTCCCTTATGTTGAGAGCCAAATTAATGAAGTATTCGGCTTTTTCCTGTGAAACTTAACAACGCAGTTTGTCCAAAATTAGTACAGTGCTTAAAGAGTATATAAAAAGGTTCCTACTTCAATTAGATTTCCCATGACCAGAGGCACAATGTTGTACAGTTTTAAATTAAAACAGCAGCCAACAGTGATTGTTCTTTCAGTGTCATTTTAAGGGAATTATTTCAAATCTCAGTACTGGACAAGTTTTAAAAGGCAATGGATTCATCCTTTCTGTGTACTCTGAGAACTGATGGAAGCGTATCCAATGTTCTATCGTGCTGTCACCATCCAAAGTCCCAGTGCAACATTGGCAGCCAAAAGTGCACTACCAGCAAGCAAAATTAAAAAGCCAACAAGCTCTCTGTTTTGTTTTTCTACAATCAGGGAGCTCAGAGTGGCTTCCAGGAATGAATTTAATATCCACTGACCATCCAAAGCGAAGCAGGGTACAGCATTGATAACTGCCAGTGCTCCTGACAGTGAAATTAGGTACCTGGTTGACATTAGTTAAGGTTCGTGAATAATATCCAAGAAAATGTAAAAAAAATACTTAATACAAAACATAATTTTTATTTCTAGTATGCAGAGACAAACATATGAGCGTTATTTTTTTTAGCTGCCATTCTGTTTCACAGAAATTATATGAGTTAAATGAGTTTTACACCATAATATACCAGCTCAAGAGAATTGCCTGTACAGATTCATTTGCTCTTAAGCACTAGGTTTGGATCCTTAAACAACCTGCACTCTTCACAACTCGGATGAAGGAAGGAGACAGCAAAATCATACTTAAAACTGCCCATCTTCCTCCCTTGCTTTGTGTGGTTTTGGAGGAAGATTATAGCTCTGACACCATGCCTGAAGTAAGAAGGTATTCTAGACCTATGACCTAAGTATGAAATAATGATTAGGAATATTTTCCAAAACACTCCCTTGCTGGAATAAGTAAATGGCTAGAATATAATTGGAAATCTGGCTTCTCTCTCCTGCATACCTGTTAGCCAGAAAAGTTGAGTGGATTTCTGTACGTGCATGTGCATGTGAGAATGAGGCAAGGGTAGATCGGTTTTATTGCTGGTAAAGGCTCGCTAACTGTAATGCCTACCTCCATCCTATAATGGCCGGAGAAGAAGACGTATGACTTGGAAAGCAGCTGGGTCAGCATGAACCTTGGTGCGTTCCCAGAAAAGAGGAGCTTATATAGCTTCTTTACTCTAGTTTTATGGGCTACACTGAGCTACACTGTTTGTTTGTTCTATAGCCACGCATAAACATTTCAGTTTCTAAGGCTAAGGGTTCTTAGATTACCCATATTCAAGCCTACTAACCTTTATGTATGTGTATATGTATCATCTCATTCATTAATAAGCATGTTTTAACTGAATTAACGTCCTGCTTTTTGAATAGGCTGTTTTCTTTTCTGTTGAAGGAAAAAACAAACAAACAAAAAACCCTGAACCATACCCTGTTATTTAGTTCAGTATAATGACTCAAAAATGATAAAACTCTGACATACCAAAGCTAGCAATAACATCTCATTTGTCCTGCCGTAAATTCAGGATTACTTTGACTATCTCATTGGAGCTGTTGAGACTCACCCTCAAGAAAGAGTTAAAAAAAGCACTGACCAAAACCATCCCGCTAAGCAGAAGAGAGACTGCACTTCGAGCTTGGCACATGGACAATAATTAATGCAGAGATGGGATAAAGATGTCAAAACTCTACAGAAATGTTTCAGAGCATCCTGTCTAAAATGATATCCAACTGAAATTTTGCTGGGTCACCAAATTCTAAACAGTTCCCTTCTTGCCTTAAAAGAACAAACATACTTCAAAGGATACTTGCAAAATGTCTCTATCACCACAGGCAGATCGATGCTTAGAAAGTTTTGTCGTGGTACAAAACTGCTGAGACTTACTGAAATGAAAATACAAAGACACATAAAACATGAACACTCATTCTAGGATTGTAACATTACGAATTTTAGATTGTAATTTTGCAGAGAAATCAGATCTGAAATGACATTTCTTCAAGGATGAATAACCAATCTAAATACGGATTTGCTTGGTTTTGGTTTTTGTTTTTAGAAGAGTGCAGCTGTTAAATCTTTCTTAAACATGATCACTATCATAGTAAAGTCACTCCACAAAATACAGTTAGCATGATTTCAGCAAAACTAGATCTAAGATACATATTTTCAGAGGCAACTGGACATCTGCAGTCATAAAGACCAGGTTGTGTAATTTAAGTCCTTTTCAAAGAAAACCATATAAAAAGAGATTATAGTTACCAGACTTTTTCACCATATGCAGTCCACATGTATACATTCATACTGTGGGTGCACACATGTGCTTTCTCTGAAGGCCAGAAAACTCTTCTCTTGCAGTACCTGCAGAAGATCCCCCCCGACCTGAGGCTGAGCTCCTGCTGTACAGGAGCGGGGCAGAGAGGGAGCAGAGTTCTGGAGTCTCTCTGAGAAAGCAGAGGCTGGGAGATGATGCACAGCTGCATTACACATCTTAACACCAGTTAGCCTTTACCTAGGTAGCTTCTTCTTCTGTCTTCAGATGACACCGCAAGTGACTCCAAGATGCAACCTAGCGCAGCTTAAAAGCCTGGGAGGTGGGACTCTGCATCCTTCCTATAAACAGTGACTGGAAAATGGTAGCGTCAAGCACCACATGAGCTTGAAACACTTCTTTAGTACTGTAACTTCTTTGGAGGTGCACATGAAGCGGCAGCTGACTGCATGTCAAACGTTTATGCGAGACTCCTCAAGGAAAACTGAGGTAGCTTGAGACCTCCCAGCGTGCCCTCTGTTAGCACAGGGATGCTCCACCTAGGTTGTCTCATCAAAAGTCTTGATGCAGCCTTTCGCAGTCCGTCCGCCAGCCTCAGGGACCGTTTGAAAGCCTTAGCTCTGTGACAGCTGGAAGAGAGTCACCTTTCCTACTAGAAGGCTCCACTCATAGCATAGCAGAGTCTTAACCCCAGAAGGAAGAGGTTTAGGTAAATTAAGGCAGAATTAGAAAATCACCTTAAGAATGAGCTTGCAGAGTACCAACAACAGTCACTCTGTCCCTAAAGAACAACTTTGGAGACAAGTTGAGGCCAGCCACAATGGCCTGAGTTTTCCCTACAACCATGGGAAAAAGTCATAGCCATAAGAAATGTCATCTCCACAGAGGTATGTGAAAACAAGAATTCAAATCCCACTCAATACAAACATCCCTTGGGAAAGGAACAATTTAACCCACCCTCTGAGAAATTTTAAAACCATAGGCTAAGAGAACGCTGGGAGCCTCACAGCACTAGTACATAACATAGCAAAAGCGCTGCGAAATAGATCTTAGTTAAGAGCAAGATCAGATTTCTTTGGGTTGAATAAACAATTCAAGGACCCTGGAACAAAGGTGAGGGGAGAGTAGTTCCAAAGGCACATGAGGCAGAGAACTGGTCCACTCAGTCACATAAATACATCTTCTCCTCTTAATAGAGGCCCTTCTGATGAGTCAGAAGCGCTAATTAGTCCAACCAGCAAGCATACCATGGGATGGAGAGATTTGGATAGCAAGGAGTCCCAAAAAAAAGAATGGGTTTGGTGTGGCAACAAGCAGAGAACTTTCCAATACCAAAGCTGCTGCAGCTGTTGCAAGACAGCTTGAAAATCACGTTCTCTTTTACCTTAGCTTAAGAAAGACCTTTGATTTAGGAGAACTGAAAGAAAATAAGTGAGTCTGTTGGACTACGGAGTGAAGAACAAAACAGATGGAAATCCTGGACACCACCCAGCTCGGAATGTCAGAAACGTCCAAGTCTAGTGACATCCAAAGCAAACAACTCATCAAGCTGAAGGCTGGTATCAGAACATCTGATCAGACCTCTTGTTCATGAGCCAAAATAGCAAAATGGCTGAGGCAGACAGTGTATTCAAAAAGGTTTCAAAAGACACACACTGCAATGTACTGTAATTTCAAAGCATGACTGTCTCTTGACAAACACCTAATGGCCACTAACAAGTCACTCTCCTGAACCTGAAGTTGTGCCTACGTTGAGAACGGATCACTAATCTCCTTCCCTCTTTGTTACGACAAACTGCCATCCCTGACAGCCACTAGACATGGATTTAAACTCCAAACCTTGCAGCTGAAGCAATCTCCAAAACACAAGGAAACTCCTCAGGAAGTTGCTGGACTGAGCTCTAGACAGTGTAATATGAGGCAATGAATTTAGTGGCTGTAATGGATCAAACCTAATGACAGCAGGCAAATCTGTCCTTCAAGGAATAACAAAAGAATTACAGAAATTATGTTTTCCAGGCTTGTCTTCAAAAGACACTGCTGGAAAGAGGTGAACAGCAATGAGGCTGGGTGAGAGAAAACAGTCATTGTTTTCCCACTCTAATTAAACAATTCTTTGACCTGGAATTAACATTTCTTTTGTTGGCTAATGCTAGATGGTGTTGGCAAATATTGAGAAGAATGCACAACGGACATAATTTTAATTAGAAGTGATTTGGAGCTGACCAAAGAGCTTTTCAAAACCTCTTCATGGGGGAAAGGGCATGTATGCTATGGAGGAGAGGCACAGTACAGCATATTTCTGTGTGGTCGCCAGAAGAACTATACATGTAACCCTTTCAGAATGGGTTGAAAGCAAAGAAGGATCATCCTCAGCAACAAGGGGAAACAAGCATGGAAATACTGAGAAGCCAGACTGCACTAGATAGACCTTCATCAGGGATTACGGCTGTTGTTGCCCAAAAAACTGCCCCAAAGCTAGGTAGTGGCTTTCTTTTTTTAGAAAACGTGGATACAGCAGAAGTAGAAGACTGGTCCAGTTGGGGGAAATTACCTTCTAGGTAAGTGTTGTGGAAGGTGGCAAAGCTGAGCTACATGAGCGTGCAGACCACACCTGAATGAGACGTAAACAGCACGTGGCGATAACGGGACAAGATTGTGAGGCTACAATAGCATGGGAATGTATATAAATTATAGAGGCTGTTATTATGTCTTGGAGGGCTT
>JAOBAS010000057.1:18130268-18153237 GCA_025311575.1 Elanoides forficatus
CGGGCGCTTAAAGTCTCGGGTGGTCTCTGTGTGCGACTCCTCCATCGGTGTGTGAATGCTTGGGCAGCAGCTTCTCCCTTAACAGTAAGTTTCCGTCTTCTTTTCACGAAGGAAATCTTGCAGGTTTTGATCCCTGATGGGCGACGCAGATACAGTAACGTTCAGGGCTACAATCTTCCCTCAAGCGGTGTGAATTCCAAATGTGAACGTTAGTCACCAGATTCTTCCCAACCAACGAGGGCCAGAGAAGGAAGCCAAGATTTTGCAATACCAGAAATGACATGAAGGAATAAAAAGAGACACTGCAAAGCTGCATGGCCATAATGACAGGGCCCTCCCTTTCAACCTTACGTATCATCTGTCCAACACAGGGAGAGCCTCTAGAGCATAACTGGCCTGTAACAAGAAAAGATCTAAAAGTCTTGAGTAATACCACATGAATTAAACCCACAGTATGAATTTATATTGGATTACATTAGATACTTTTTACAGAGAGAATGCCAATTAAAAGGAGTAATGAATGTGTCCATCCTAAACAACATGCATTCCTAATCATTCCTTCTGGTTTAGTTTTGGCCAAATCTCCAGCACTGTAAGTTCATTTAGGACTATGATTCTTTACATTTTCATTTCTTTTAATACTGAAAACAAGAACTATATATAGCATCCATATCAGCAAAAAAATATTTTGCTAGGATATTTTCCTTTAAGGAAACAGAAACATTTTATAAAGTAAGCTGTATAGCCTATTTCTTCTAAGTAGCTAATATGGATATAAATTTTTAAAAGTATTGTATCTGGAAGCTAGCTTCAAATAAAACTATGAAATAATTACTGCTTCTCCATAAATCAGGACTATCATGACAACAATACATGCCTAAGTAGAAAATAATACATGCATAATCTTAGAATGTTTTTCAAACATTACTTTAGTGACACTTCTAGAGAAAGTAAAGTCATAGTACACACCAGTGCAACTAGTGCAATTAACTGTGTGTTAAATGTAGCACCACTCTAAAAAGTAATGTTTCCTGCAGGCAGAAAGATCACACTAAAGAATAAGACATTTCACTAAAACATATTCCTATTTCAAAATTCACGCAGTAGAGGAGGAAATTATTTTTCTTTCTTAACTGTAAAAAAAAAATTGGTTACCACGCTCGGGAAAAAAAAAAATCAAACCTGTTGGCCCCAAACCAGTATGGAACAGTGCAAAGTTAAGTCTGAAATATTTAGAAGTTGTTTCACAAGAATGCATGGAACTCTACGATAGTACAGTAGACTACCTACTGCCCAAGCGAGGATCCTATAATTTTAGCTCTGGTGTTTTCCCAAGGGGAACATAGAGCATAGATTGCATTTGCAGCAAAGTTTGTAATAAAGTCAAGCTTTTAGCTTTCAAATTAACACATTCAATGTGCAATTCCCGGGATACAGTAAATCACTTGAGAATTATATTCCTGTGAATACACTGTAAATTGTGCTTTCACACAGGAACTTCTTAAAGTAGAACTACCTCTTTAGATGCAGTAACATTCTTTTCTGACTTCTGAAAGACTGACAGGTTCGATTATTTTGCAGAATTACTGTTCAATAGGAAACACTGACTGAAACTCCATTGCTCCAACATATTGGAAAAGAAAACAATATCAATTGTTCTAGAGTACCTACAGTTTGTATTGTTAGTGACCAAGAAAGGGAACTTAAAATAATTATCAAACTCTAGTCTTAAAATTTGTTGCTGCATTTGGAATAGATGTCATCAAATATAGAACTGCGTGTTGCTATCACACAAGTGAACAATGTTTTCCTCCTAAATGGCCAGAGGGCAGAAATAACAAGCGAAGAGATGATATTTGGGGCTTAAATGAGGGCATAGTGTAAACAAGTAGAAATAAATAATTTGTCAGTGAATATCAAAATATGAGCAGCACAGAAAGATAAAGACTGACAAATTAACTAAAAATATGTTTATGCAGGAATACTAATCTATTTACAGTACCAGATTTCATCACTGTTTCTAAAGCTCTTTTGTACCTAATTCCCGTGCTTATTCAGAAAAGTACAATGCCTTGCTAAGGAGGCACTTCAAGATGTCTGAAGTAAAATCTCCCCCTGCAAAGTATAGCTGTCTGGGAGGAACAGGCAGGTTCCTCACAGGAAGGGACAGTAGTTTAACACTTCATCCTTTTTTAAGCCCATCCGAAGCTAATTTTCACCATGCCATTCAAGCTACTAAGTAGGGATGTTGGTGAGTTTGTTCATTTTTTCCAGACTTGCTCCAAAAGCAGAATTACTTTTTACTTGTATACCTGGCTCAAGGATCTAAGCTTGCCTAAAGGAGAGCCATAGCACATTTCAAAGTAAGGAACTAAACTGTTACACGTTATTTAATTTAGGGCACTCAAATAAATAAAAAAATAATCAGGAAAAAACTACGTTGTGATTGTACTTGTGGCTCAGTAGTCAAGGGGATCTGTCACAGATACTTGGATATTAGGTGTGATTCAGTCATGCTAATATTCCAGGCAAGGTGTTAGAGCAAGATGCCCTAGAAATTTTACAATAGCATTTTGAGAAGTTCATGTGTTAGGAAAATGCAGGCGCCTGGTTCCCATGACTAACCTGAGAGAGATCTGTTATAGAAATAGCCCTTTCATACTCTTCTGAAAAAACAACCATCTCACATCACATATGGTTTCTATTACCTTCGTAACTCATTGCACTGTGCACATTTCATTTTAGGCCTGAGTAGTCCATGTCTCTCCACTGGCTGTAACAAGAAATGGATTCTGCATTAAACAAGTTAACTGACAAGCACTCCAAGACCTCGTTCAAGCAGCCAGGCAAAGTAAACCATATTAGAAATCTTTTTTGTTAAACTGTTTTAAGAAATAATACCAACCTGTGTACTGAAGATGCATGGGGTGTCCTACATACAGCATGTCAATATGGGGTGGATGTTTTACCCTGATTAGCCTTGTTTGGTTCTCTAAAGAAGGAGTCACACAAAAGCTTGGAACAAAGTCCTTCTGGCAGTCCATGTTGGTTCGACAAACTTTGCTGGCCTCAATAACTTTTCGTGCTGGCAGACAGGCATACTGCAAAGAGCATTTAAAATGATTATCAAATTTAAAGGTATTTTCCAACAGATCAGAATAAAAGCTACTACATATTCTTTTTTAAAGCAAAGGAAGTGCCTCACTGATATACTACCAGCCCAAGAAGAGCTGACATCTCATTTTTTGGGTTGTTTTGTCAAATCCTGCAGAAACTCTACCTGATACATATTCAACCTGTCATTCCATTTTTGGTGGAATGTGGAAGAGAGGGTGTGCACATGTACCAAAATAAAAACTAACTATTTTTAAAAAGGTACACACATGCACAACAAAAAATCAAGACATCTAAACATAAGTCAGCAATTTCTAATGAACAGAGCCTGCATCGACATACTAGTGACTTACCTGTGTAAGGAGTTTTAGTCTTCATTCCTCTAAAACCTCATTTGGCTGAACAAAACCTTATGCTCAGCAAACGAACCAACAAACCTACTGGCTGTGTGGTAGCTAAAGAAACCATTCTCAGCTAAGATGAACACAGGACTTAATGCAGTGCTGTGTCCCAAGTCCCACCTATAACACTCTTTCACTCTGCAGTCTGAAAGACCAGATCTTTCTTGTTCCCCATAGGCCAAAGAGAGTACAGCAGGAAGGAACAGGGATTTTTCTTCACCCTCATGTCTCTCACAAAAGCTCAGGGATAATTATCCTTTTGTTCTTAAACACAAGTATGGAAAGCTCTTCATCTACTATTTACCTTAGGAAAAAAAAAAAGGATTTTCTTGCTTCTTACCCTGATAGTTACACTCCCCATAGATGCATGAATGTCAGACACTCTCCACTAATCTCAACGCAAGCCCTTTCTATTCTAATGAGGAGGAGAGGGCACACTTTCAAAAATACTGCTGCAGAGCACTGCAAAGACTATTTAAAATAATTGTTCAAATCTCACAGTCAGTCTAAGGACACTTGAAGGTCACAGGCTTCTGGATGCTTTTATTTCTCCTGTGTTCCTAAGTAGCAGCTATGAGCTTAAGAATGTCAAAGCTCAGCGGGATAGTGATTTATCAAATCTTGCTGAACTCCAGGATGTTACCAGCCACTGTCACATTTCAAATGAACTGCTGGTCTGTGCTCAATTCTCAATGGTTAAACATCACAAAACCACCCCGGAGTGGGAAGTTTACCATCACAGAAACTATAAACATAGCAGATGTAGGAACAGACTTATTTCCATTTCTTTAGGTATTTATCACTAGAGGTCAAAACAATAACAAACTGGTATGGGTAGAAAAGCTCACACAGTCCGTACTTGTGCTCTTTTTCTTGTAAAGAGAACTGTCAGAAATATACGTCATTGTCAATATGGATCAGGTACTTTAACAAACATTGCTGTATTTTGAATAGAGTAAGTCAAAATCCTACTGAGAAATGTTATATATTTCCATGTTACAAGAAAATCAACATGGTGAAAAAGAATCAAATGGAGGCCCTGATTTTGAGAAACTGGGCAATCTTGCATGTTTTTAGTTTAACCTACTAGGCAGCACTGCTGGCTTCAGACAAAATAACTGGACCTTCTCTTGCATCTTTTTAGTTTAACCTACTAAGCAGCACTGCTGGCTTCAGACAAAATAACTGGACAGATAGTCCAGGGCTTTGCTTTGCCTGTAGTGCTCAGTACCTTTAAAGGCTGAAGCACCAAAATAAGGAACTTGACCTTGTTCTCAAAAGTTGTTTCTTCTCACCAATATTCTCATCCACTGCTGAAAATGGGGGAGATGTGCTTCTGCCTAAAGGAATGAGGGTATGAGATCTTTTCTGGTTCTTCCAGAGACTGATTGATCATGGGAAAAAGCACAGCTAATACTTTGGGGTTTTAAGCTGTAAATGGGGAGAATAACATACACATATACCTTTATTACAACCTGTAGGTATTCTTAAGAACTTGAGTACACTGCATAAATGTTGGTAAATATTACTAATTTAACTTAAACAATTTCAGATTTACCAAACACAATTAGCAGTTTAAGTAACTTACCAGGTGGCTGTCCAAGTTATTGCTATATGAAAAGCAAATGTCTGTGAGGCTGTTGTTACTACAACATTCGACTGTGCCATCGAGTCTCCTATAAACTAAAGAACATAGGCATAGAGCAAATGATCAATATTATAGTAACTTCCTGAAAAGAAATCAGTCTCTGAATGAAGACAATCATTCTGTAGCCTTCAAGAATTACAGTAATTCACAGAGCTAGCTGTGCTTCAGTCACAACTAAAAATAAGCTTCACCACTTTTACAGTGTCACCTGATTTCAATGATGTCACACACTGATTTTTTCATCTCAGTAAATCTCCTTGAGATACTGGGGATCTACAACTGCAGTGTTCTGAGCATTACGAGTTACAAAATATTTTTATCCGTTGCCCTCAACTTGCATTAAGTTTTGGCGCAGAAATTTGTTACCCGCTACTGTACTGATTTCACTGGCTGGCTCTGGAAATGACGAAGACTCAAAAGTCCTCTTTAAAACGTAAAAGCCTTTACAAGATTCAAGTTTTGAAAGCTTTCCAAGCCTTGAAGGCTGCAGCAGTGAATAAATTATGTTTTAAACAGTGATTTAAATAGTCTGGTACAGAATCTTTGTATGGGTGTTCTTTAAATGAATTCAATCTAACTTATTCTACAACAAAAGCTTTTAAAAAAAAACAAACCACAAAAGAATAGTCACTGTAAGAATCTGTGTCACAGCAACACAGCAGTACCTTCCTCAGGTAGATCAAGCCTGCCATACTGCTTGCTGATTTATCACTGCATAACCTGCAGTCCACTAACATGGAGCTTTATGACTGGGGCTTACAGGTGCAAGCACTGTATTGTATAATCCTTTTTTCAAATACCCTGAGGCTAACCAACCACATATATTTTTGAATAGTGAATGACCATGAAATTAGTTTCCTTATAAACTACACTGAAAACACTTTTTTTTTTTTTAAATTTCAAGATGGTCCTTGGGGCATTATTTTCTGTCTAGCTTCATACTCAGATAGTTTACTCTCCATTCGTTTTATGGTCAAGTAGATAGGGTCCATTTGCTTGATACATTTTTATTGATATCTGTATTTATGTCAAGTTGCGAACTGTCAAAATTTTGACAAATAACAGCTGCTAGTGACCGAACAGAGTTCGTTTAATTTCAGAGGAATATTTCTCACTGCTGGAGGCTTATGGCTCCGAAAATGCAGACAGACTGGTCTGATTAGAATGCAGCAGCGGGACAATGGCTGCTAACACAATACAGCAACCAAGCTTGGAAGCAATATTGAGTCTCTAGTATTGAGTCTCTAGTATTTCGATCTAAATAGGACTGGTTCAGTTGCAGAATATGCAGTTTTATTATCCATGACTCTGAAACTGCATGTCAGAAATCAGCAGAATCTGAGCATATATACTTAGAGCATCTAAGAATTGGTTCTTACTTGCCATCCCTGCCCAGCTGAAAGCATGTGCCAAAGTTGCCCTCCTCTTCAGAGGGATAATCCA
This sequence comes from Elanoides forficatus, assembly GCA_025311575.1. NCBI lineage: Eukaryota > Metazoa > Chordata > Aves > Accipitriformes > Accipitridae > Elanoides > Elanoides forficatus. Next base: position 18,136,875 of record JAOBAS010000057.1, read on the forward strand.
AACTGTTAGGTCTCTAAAAGCAGGATCTTACCCATACTCTGCTAGTTTCCAGTTTAAATATTTATCTTAGTTCCAGCTGTAAGATTACTTTCCTTACATAGTAAAAAAAAAAAAAAAATAAAATTACCTTTTCAGTCTCACAAGAGAAATACAATGCATCAAAAAACATGGGTAGTCGAGCTGCCTGACCTCCTGTTTACTTCCAGTATGATGGAAAAATGCAGTGACAATTTTAAAGCTCTGAATAGCATCATACAGGTTTTGCTCAGAGGCAGCCCCTTACCTTTGGAATTCAGTCTCCACGGATGCTTGCATGAAACAAACTCTAGAGAGCTTTAGGGCATGTCACGAGACATTCGGCCAATTTAACTTGACTGTTCTTTTTTGTTCTACTTAATTTTTGTTTATTGTTCTAGTTTAGTTCAGTTGACTTTTTCTTTTTTTTCCCTTTCTCAGGGGTAAGCCGTTATAGCAACAAGCACTCTAATGTATAAATGAAAACAGAAGGAAATAGACTGAGTTGTAGAAGAAATATGTGCAATCTAGACAAAACTGAGTTTATGAGCAATGACATTGTGTGGCTGAAGAAGCAAATGAAACATAAAACCCGTATAGTGAGACACATCAGAAGAAGTGGCCATAATAAAGCACATCATTGGGTTAAGCCATACAATTTGTAATGTCATGCTGATCAAAGCAGTAAGGTAACGTGTGGAATTTACATCTGCAAAAGATCACTGAGTTTATCCATATAGCTGAACTAAAAATAGAGGAGATAATTGTATTACTGCTAATAACCAAGTTATGCAGTATCCTGAAGAGGCAAATTTCATTATTCAGATCATACAGGATATTTGTATAGGATGACTGGAAGACCAGAGAAATTCTTCTATCTACCTCTTCCTCACTTTCAGATTCCACAAAATGAATGGCATATTGGTCACTGCTTAAGACAGGATAGCAGACTTGACTCAAGAGAAATCTGTCCCCACGACAAATCCTAAATCCAAAATAGTCTTTAAGACATGATAAAATTACAATATAAAATAATGAAGAGAGCACCTAAAGTCATACCTCTAGCTGGAAAGCTTAATTGCTGTAGGGTGGCTGCACTTATACAGTAGCCAACCTGTGACTTCTCTGAAATGTCTCCCAGACAGGAATTCCAGTCTTCCACACTATAAACTGGGCAGTCTTGTAGGTTAGTGACAAGGTCTCCCACAAAAAGACCTCTTGGTCCATTGGCAGGAGAATCCTGAGAAGAAACAGTGAAGTCAGTCATATTATTATAGCTAAAACTACAAGGATTTGTTTACACTTCTGCCGAATAGCAATGATATCTTTCAGTTAAGACGCTATTTCCACGGAAATTGAAAATCTCAGGCTCCACTAGAATTGATTATTTCAACTTACGACAGAGCATTACAAAGATGACATCCTGCACAAAGAATAACTTATTTATTGCAAAGAAAAAGAAAAGAATAGGGCAAGTCTCCAAGTGTTTCGGGGGGCCCCTTCACATTTGAGTATTTTTTTTTTCATACAAGTTAATATGTTGTGGGTTTTCCCACCATTTTAAGTTCAAGAAGCTTTAATTAATACCCTGAATCTTTCAACAAAGCAAGGTGTACCTATACTTTCAAAGGTATAAAGCATAATAGATGTCACTCTCCTTCTGAGTTATATCAGTTCACTTTTAGATCCAAGAAAGACCGAATCCTTTCAGCTCTGCTGTTCAACTGTGCTGTATTTGATTAAGTCAGAAAAAAATCAGTCCTTTCCAGAAACTCAGCAGTCTATCTCTAGTTTGCTTCCAGCTGACCAAACAAGCAAGGAAATCAGCTCAAAATAATCTCTAACATTAAAAACAGATAGCAATAACTAGAGTGATAATGCAGTTTCCATTAGATATACTTGGTGCCAATATTGAAAAGAAGTTAAAAAAACCCCCCAAACCAGAAATAAGCCTGCAAACTCATTTCAAATGTCTAAACAGTTTTATAGTATGCTGAATAGTCTATCATTATTCATGCCATGTTCCTTCATTTACTAACGCTAGAAAACATGAGACTGAGGAGGAAACTTTAAGCAGACAAAAAGCGCCATGTATTAGATTCTGCAGAGTGCTGCACTGACCAAATTTGGCTGTGACAATAAGAGACACAGATACATTCAGGTCACAAAGCATATAATATGAAACCAGTAAAGATCTTTCCTCACCTCTGCAACCTCAGTGACAAGTGCCCCGACACCCGTGTAATAGAAAGGGAAAAGAATGGCTGGCAGCAGAAACAAACCCATGAAACTTGCAACACCAAGAACAAAATTATGCCACACTCCTAAAAAGAAGGAAAAAAAATCACGTTTCTAAATAAACACTAATAACAAAAAGGGGTTTTTGAAATGCAAGATTCTACAGTTACCTTCTAATCAACTTCCCTAAAATAATTACTGTAAGAATGGATGAAAAGTTAATTTGTGGACACAGGCAGGAAAGAAGAATACGTGTATTACTTTACAAACTTAAGTTTCTATGGTGTCACTTTGTAGGGGAGTTTTAGAGAAGGCTCTGAACCCCTGAGAATTATACTATCAAAAAAGACAAGGAAGTGGTAAGTCCATTTTTAAGGTGTCATTCTACCGTACTGATATTTCATCACATAACACTACTTTTCCACGTAGTATGCAGTGGGTGGTATATCCAGAAAAAAAACTGGGCTTCTGAATCAATTCTTAAACTACAGTTTCTATCTACAGAGTTGCCATCAATCATAAATATTAAAAAACTAGCGGAATGAAATGTATTACTCTTCATCTTCTACCACAATAAACTGTTGAATTTAATAATCTTAATCAATGGGCTTATATGTGAATAAACACTGTCCTAGTCAGCAAGATGGATGAAATTTAGTTCCAATTCAGCATTTTTCATGGTCATCTCCGTTATATTAATGAAAATAATTACATGTATATGTGTCAAACAAGTTTAGAAAATTATTTGAAAAAAGGCTTCTTTTACAGGAAAATCTGGACGTAAAACCACATCAAGAAACCAAGTTGTGCAATCAGCACTTCCTGACGCATTATTTTGGGCAACATATTTTCCTTTGCAATCTTTACAGTATGCTGTTCTCCATAGGAAGAAATGAATCGCTATCATAAGACACACTTGGCTTCCTTCAACATCCAGTGCTATACAAATTTTCTCATTTCATTTGTGTTCTTGGACAAACATTTTTGTACGACCAATGCAGGAAAACTTTGGAATGTTGAGGACTCCTTTTTCCCTTCTTACAGTGCTTCATCTTGTTAAGAGGGGTTTGATTCAATTCTATATTTACAGTACAGTTACAGGACAGGAACTGAAGTAAATATATTTAAAAACATATTAAACCTATCTTTCTTCCACTGTATATAACACAGGAATCAAAACATAACTCCTACTTCCCCTGGCTATCTCTACATGTCGCCTGGTCTTCTTTTACAATGTTTCTGATGCTGCAGAAATGAAAGACATTTTTGGAGTACTTCAACTAAGGGTTTGTTGCCATTAGGAGAAACCTAGTAAATGCTTCTTAAAGTGATTTCTCTTTCTCTAAGTTTTTATTCATCTCATTGAAAGGCAATCAGATAGATGAAATGTTTCAGCATGCAGTTCTCTTTATCTCACACATAAACATATATGTGTACACACACACACAGAAGTGCAACAAACCCACAAGTGGTAAATAAATATTTTAACTTAACTGTTTTAACCTTTTTATCTTAAAAATAAACTTTGTTTTTTTCCAGCTTAAGAAAGGATCAAAATCTAAGAGAGAAATAAAATTCCTTTGTAATAGTGTGGCTGCTAGAGAGAGTAAACTGAAAAAAAAATTAAAATAAAATAAATAAAAAAAGAGGGGACAGAACTGCTGGAGGATGACAAGGAATACTTCCAAACATCTAGGAGAACATGGGCCTTCATACCATAATCTAAAATAGAAAGGTTTCAAATCTATCCCAAGCAATCCATAAAAAAAAATAAACTGGCTCAAAATGAGAATATCTGTAGAGGCACACTGCTGAGTATGCCATCGATTTCATTTTGCTAAAACAGCCTCATCCCTGGATACCTAAGTCCTTATATTTAAAAAGAAACACTTTACGCAACCCTTAATAGCCCTCCAAATAATGTTTTAAAAATCTTTAACTCCTTTTTCTGTTAAAGACAAGACAAAACGTGTTAAAAAGGATCTCAAAAAGTAATAAGAATATTTGAATTGATTATAAGAAAGTGCTGCACGGATGCACTTTTCATCGACTAGGCACAGAATTAATGCAAAAAGTATCACAAGTCTTACAAGAATGCTCATTCACTATTCCTGAACTCATGATGCCATCTGCTGTACAATGAATATACTCTGTAATCTCCAGACTATAGGTGGGATACAAAAGGAATATTTGGTGTCGTTCTCTACTCTAGCTCTTTTACTTAGCAGCCATGCCAAAATCTGAAAGCATGTCTCTGTAAATTCAGATCTTCAGAACACTGAGAATAGGTTCATTCAATGGCTCTAACAATTAAGAAAAATTCAGTCAAGTTTACTGAATATCACATTTTATCATTATCAGACATCCTAATTATGAAACATACCTATCATTAGCTATAAAAAGATGCATATGTTTATTATACCTAACTGATAACAAGCCATTGATGTTAACCACTCTTGCAACATGCTTGTTCCTACCTTGTATTGCCCTATTTCAGGTTTCCCAAGAAACCTGAAAATTATAGGTGTTTGCTTGTCATCAGAAACACGCAAGCAAGTATTTTCTATTACAGCTTACAATCTTTTTTTTCTAGATGATTTCTCAGGAATGTACGTAAGCAACCCACTTTGAAAATTGGTATGTCTTCTCTTTCAGTTCCGTACGCAATAGCTGGAAATGGAAATTGATTAATTTGAGAAAGAGGGCTTCATAAAAGTTAGCCTACTGCAGTGAATGATTTTGGTTCATTAGGGTATTTGGAATATAGATATATTTACTTACCTAACATTTATCATCATTTACTTGATTTATGAAAGCTTGAATATATGCTTTGCTAAAGGCTTCTGTATTCCCAGCCTAAACCTCTCTAGTTTCAATATTCAAGAAACCGTGTTAGTATCTAAAAATTACAACAGGCTGGCTGCTGTCCTACTGTCCTCTGCAATAGAAAATCATCAGTATCGAGAATCAAACCAAGACGCTAACTTTTCTATCTTTATTTCAGTAGTTTGGGAACCACCTCTGTCTCTAGAAATCAGTAATACAAGTGATTCAGATAGAATAACACAGTCTCAGTCTAACATTCCACAGCAACAGGGCTCTACTTCCCAGCAGCCAGAGACTTCAAAAAACATCAAATCAAAAACATTTGGTGGTTATTTGGAGCCAAAAGTTGTGATTCTCTTTTGATGTTTGTGTTTTAGCTTTTATTTTCTCCTGATGGCAACATCAAACCACAGTGACCTGTATAATAACATAACTCACACTTCACTGAAAATCACTCACAATACTATTGAAAAATCACATAATAGAGTGGTCTTGTTGCAGAAAATGGTAGTGAATTGCTCAAGGGTGTTCACCTGTGACAGAAAGGTTATGCTACTTAGGCAGTACGCAAAAAAACCCCCCAAAAACAGAACTTCCGCACCTGAGCTGGTGTAAGAGCTTATTCTAATGAGAGAGAGGAAGGTCACAAACCACATTTTTTCCCCAAAAACACAACTGGAATTTCTTATGCACAACTATTTTGAATCTTATCTAGGATATAGTAACATTTTTCATGACAGGAAATTGGTACTCATTTAAGCTCCTAGAAACTGTGTCTCCTCCACTAAACAGCACAATACGGACACTAATGATCAAATGATTTTCTGAAATCACAATTTAGATTCAGAACAGAAGGATCACCTTTAGGTAAAGAGAAGCTTTTGTACTTCTTCCTTTTAAACCTTCAATCTTCCATCAAGGATTCACAAATGATGCCCGTAGAATAAGTAACTGTGCTAAGCAAAGACTTAATAAAAAAGCACAAACTATTACCTGCACAAAATATCCTTAATTGCTGGACTGGAGATATCAGCTGCAAGTGGGTTGTGAACAGGTCAACAAATGCTCCAGGATAGACAATGAAGATAAAAATCCCAAATCCATTAAATCGTACTTGTTCTCTTAAAAAAGAAGAAAAGAAAAATGAAGTGGTATTACTGTAAACAAACAAAAAACCCCCCCTGAGACATTCTCCATAGCACACATATTTTGGACAATGACAATAATTAAAATTATAATTATAAAACTAACTTATTTTTCACAATACAAATAATTGAAAGATAATTAAACTAAAGGATGTTTTCTGCAGTAGTTGCCACTTTTAAGCAGCACACATTTGTAAGCCTGGTTAAAAATAAAGGATAAGTTCAACTTCTTTTCTGTCTCCTGGTAGCAGTAACTCATAAAATACTTTTGAAAAACCAAACTACTTTCAAGTCAACATACACTTTAACATTTGGGGGATTTTTTCTTTTAAGTGAAAAAATGGCAGCCTGTAGGATGCAGTTTCAAACTAATCTATGAAAAATTAGTTGGAAGAAGCAATCACTTTCCTTTTAAAGAAACACTTACAGATTTCTGGAATTTGTAATTTCTCTGTTTCTCCTAAGTGAAATTTAGAGTCAATTGTAAACTAACAAAAAAGAGATGTCATAACAAAAATGAAATGTCATCTGAAAAAATGAAAACAAATCAAGAATTTAAAAGAACAAATGCTATTTAAATATATTGGTAGCTGACACTGCCATACAGATAATATATATTTCAGAGGTTTTACAATTGCCTTTAAATGGCACTTTTTGGAATAACTATGTAAAGGTTTTATGAAGTTAGAAATTTCATAAGGGACTTATAGGGGCATGACAATCATGTTCCAAGACAGTTACATTCCAATTATTATTCCAAGACAAACCAGGTATGGATCAGCTAATCCTATATCTTTACTGAGACAGTACACTGGGCATAGTATTTTATTTATTCTTATTTATTTATTTATTTATTGTGCATATACATTAAAGACGACACAGAATTATACAAAACTAATCAGAATGAAGTAATACATTAATTCCCCAGAGTAAAGTCATCAGACACACCCATGCTACCAATTAGTAATAGGCAGTCTAATGCCTATACATGATTTCATGACTTGGGTGGGAGGTACAGAGGAAAGAAGAAAAAGGCTTTTTTGGCACAAGCCTTGACTAAGCTAAGGCTCAAATATTTTAAGCTCTTGTAGTTCACAGCCAGTCCTATCTTGAACTGAAGTTGATGAAAGTGTATTAGATTTCAGGGAGTCAAACTGATTTGCTAGAATAGTAAAACTTGCACACAGCACAGCTATTTAGTAAAGCCTAAACCCTGAGGATTGACCGTAACAGCACTATAGACCCAACCTGTGCTAGGAGGAAGAAAAAAAACCAAGTCAAGCAGAAAAGAGCACCAGCAACAGCAATGTACATTGGACAAACTAATTTCTCCCCTGGAATAGCCGGGAATCATTTTTTTGACAAAAACATAACCCAAACTTGAATATTCAGAGCATTTGCTCCAGATCTTGAATGAAGATACCACACCACTAAGGTGTAAGAATTATTCATTCTGCTTATAAAAGAGCTGTGTAGTTACTCCTGATTTCTCTGCAGTTAGCCAGCAGCATGTGAAGGCACTGCAAGAGAAGGGAAATTTTGTTGCTTCTTCCTGTGGTGGGATGAGCAAGAGCTTCATCTTCCACAGAAAAATCGCTGTGAATATTAGGGGGAAAAAGCTGAGAGACAAACAGAGCATATGAAACACAGAGGGTCCCAAACCAGCCCTTTAATTCAGAACCTTTGGGGTTATAAAAAAGGTAGTAATGGGTTAAGATGCAGTCATGACTTCCTACACTCACGAAAATCAGAGAAACAGCTTAGGGCTTCATGCTTATGGGACACGTAATGATGATGTCCAGGAGAAACTGAGAGGACACCTGTGTATCAGTCCCAGTAACCACCACTTAACCCTCTTATGCTAAAGTGTCATTTAACAGTAACGACTAACCATGTCAAATAACTTCTTTGTGAAGTAATCATCATAGTTAAGTGACATTAAAAATATCATCTTTGATGAAAACTAACACATCACTGAGACTAATAGGGGCAAATCACATTTGACTGAGTTACTGCTTCAGCCTGTTTGTATGCTACTTCACAACCTATGTTTAAACAAATCAATTTAAAATCTATTTTAAAGTACCATTGTGCAATAGCGCATGGGTCCTCTTCAAGTGCCACAGCTGCAGGAATGCAATTGCTGTGTGAAAAACAGGACCACTTTAAAGAAGTATTATTTTAAACCTGATGCAGCACGGTTTATTTGCAAAGCAGAAGTCCTTTCTCATGATCTGTAGAATAGACACTACATTAAAACTCTGTCCTTAACTGTACGCCCTTCCAAACCTAAAATCTAAGGAAGCTACGAAACACAGAATAAACAGACTCTCTAGATAAACTGAAGCAGTGCTAACAACATTCACCTGTGAGTACATGCTCTGGAATAGTAGGCTTTGTTGGCACATAGTAAGAGAAAAGTAATTTGTATTACCGAATAGCTGCCACCCCATGGCCGACTTCATGTATCACACCGCTGATGAGGATTGCAGAGAAGAAATAGGTCAGCTGGCTGACAGGCAAGTTTACACCGGGCACCTGTTGATGTGGGCATGACAACAAAACAAAACACAGGAGGAAACCAAGAGGTACAAAACCAAATCACTCTGCCCCTAAACCTGCTGCTCTCGCTCAGCTTCTTCAGACCCGCAACAGAACAGGGGCCGTTCTCATGCAGCACTATCAGTTTGTACCTCTTCTCCCAATCTATTCAATATATTTTAAAATATATTAAATATATATTCTTTTGTTGAAGGTTGAGAAGCTCTCCAGGCGCAAAAGCCCTCTCCCCGCCCTACTTATTCCCCACAGCCCTGACAGAATGTGTCCTACTCTATATTAAGCTCAACAAGTTTATAAAACTGTACACAGACTTCCACTCAAATGAGACAGGCTTGGCAACTGTGAGCATTAGTTAACAATTTTCCAGTCATGTAGCTATGGAGAAGATCCACCCCTCAAAAAAATCCTAAAAAAGACTGTATAGCACTTAAAACACTATGAGCCCTAAAAGTTCAAAAAATGAGCCTACAACCGGAACTGTCAGTCTCCCTCTTGCTATCCAAATCACAAGACCATCCCAAATTTACAAGGCCAAAAAAAGGGTAACTTTTGTCTATTGTTCAAGTTTTAGCAGTCTACATACGGCAATTTAACCTTTTGAAAAAAAACAAAAAAACCCCCACATTTGAAATGAGCGCACTATTTTAATTTACGTAAGACATAATATGCAGTCCCCTCGCATTCCTCCTGTTGCTGTGGATTCCCAGCACTCCCCAAGTCCTTCCCTGTACTAGTCACGAGACACCGACTGCTTCCAGACGGGCTTCATCGCAGTCACGAGCCAGAGAAGGACGAACCATCCCCTCTTTCCTCCTGAGGGACCTTCCTCCTGCTGGGTTCCCATCCCCGCTCAGCCGCCGTGGGATGATAAGGCCACTTCTGCTGCTTGCTCTGCGACAGGTCTGTCCGCTCCGCGGCTCTCCCCGCTCGCGGCAGGGCACGCTCCACTGCGGTCACTAACACCTGATGTCAGCACAACTGCCATTGCAGCCCAGTGGCAGAAGAGAGATGCTAGGGGTAAAAATTCCCAGCCTGCCTACAGGACTCTCTAAAAGCTGCCCCTGCCGGACACAGAGGGATGCAGATCCAACCGAGCAGATCCCGTTCGATTCTACCTTCATTCAGTCCCCCACATTCCTCGATTGTATGCACTCACCTACCCGTGCAGCAGAACTCTACGATAGGTCGGTGAGACAATCTAGCTAAAAGAAATCCTTCAAAAGACTGTTTTCATTAATGTTAAACCGAATCATTTCACAAATTCTGTCCCGAGCGTGATCATGACCGAGCTGTTCATCTTAACGGGCACGACTATCGTACCTCGCTGTAGGAAGACTGCTGCTCTTCATTCGTTAAGCATCCATTGAATGTATGGCAGCATCAGCTGGTGGCACTAGTGCATCAGTTAACTGGCCTTGCCAGTGGCCCTCTGCCCAGGGCACGCCGGAGGACAGACGGCAATAGCAAGGGTTGTCGTCTTAACACCACCATCACCACAGCCCATCAGAACGCAGCCCCGGACGCTTCCAGACTTCGCGTCCAAGAAGCTAGTTTAAGATTCACCTAAATGCGAAGCTAACTCTCATGAAAGGTTCTGAAATAAATAGCAGTATTTTGCTAATAAGCATTGTCATCTTATATTTTATGGTCTTCCGGAAATGCCTTTAGTAAAAGAAGATCCTTTGCTAGTAACTGATCTGCCTCGTCCCAGTTTTGTCAACAGGCAACCAACACAAGAGGGGGCAGCTGAAGAAAAACAGCCCAGTTGCCTACAGATAGGTGTTTTATATAAAGTACATGACCGAACAAAAGGGGAAGGGTACAAAAATCTTAATCAATAAAACATAAGCAGAACAGTATCTCCCTCTCTCCACAGCCAAAGGCTAAAGGCTAAACAGATTTATACCACAGGCTAAAGTTGAGTTAAAAAAACCCAACTTGCTCTCCTCCAGGCAGTCAAATACAAATAACTAATTTAAATGAGAAGGTCCTCCTGACTTCTTCTTCACCTCTTTGCAACTACACATGGGTCACTTTTTTGCGTCAACTTAGGCCAGCACATTCCCCTCAAAAAGAATACTGAAACACTTTAAAGGCAGAATTCTACAACTGTGACCATTCGGAAATGAAAGAATGAGGTAGGAAAGAAAGAGAACCACGAGTCATCTTAGGAGAAGTAACCTTCTCCCCATACACGACGTTATCCCTATACATTACATCTTTTTCAGTATCAGTCTGTCCTTTGAGTGCAGTGATACTGCCAGCAGGCAGTCACTGAGGAATCAATTCCACATTGAAACTGTGGATCTTATCCTAGATTTCTGCTTTCACAGTTCCAATTCACACCGGATTAATTCCAAAGGCTCACTTTTACTTTGGTTGCCTCTATGGTATTTTCTCCAGAGCAATATATCGCAACTGACCGCTTTGGTGTCACAGAAGTGGATTGATCCATATAACGATCTCAGGAAATGAAGATGTAAGGCAGACATACGTGCTTAGGATAGACTGTTGGCATGTAAATTAACAATTTTCTGTCTCACACCTAAGTGGTGCTCTATTGGACGCAGAGACTGCCTGCTCCCGTCTGCTTCTGGAGATCATTCAGGAGCAGGCTGCGGAGCCGGGGGCTGCCCCCGCAGTACCAGCAGTTCTCTCCCAGGTCTTGTTGCCTGCTTTTGCCAACACATACTGCCTTTGCTGCGTTCACCCTGCATGTGTGAGACAGACCCAAACCAGCCCAAAGGCACCGAGTTTATGGCACGTGCTAATTAATGATCAGGCTTCCCGCACTCACGCCATTTTTTAAGTCTAGCTGCACGCAGTCAGTTTAGCACGTAGACGATGGCCTACCACGGCAGCACACAATTCCCAACTTCTGTTCGCTAGACTAGCTAAGTATTTAAATAGAAGAAAATGGTTGGGCACCCCTGCTCTAAGCCATGCAGCAGAAGGCAGAGCAATCTCCTAGGACTTTCTGCATTTCTGGAAAATGACTGTACATTCTGGCCAGACAGCACTCTTGGGGAAATAAGGATGGCTAGGAATCCCTCTATGTTAAAAGCGTTGTAAGGCAATGTCAGTTCTTCCACTGCTGCCTTGCGCAGAGATAAAACAGACAGTATTTGAAATTTCTCCCATTCTGTGAGAAACATTCCTTTCTAAAACCACACAATAAATTGCCCAGCATCAGAAATCCATAAAAAAAATACATTGTTATTAGGCCTTTGACTAGATACTGCCAGAAACAGCACTTTCAATTTCACACTGTAAATTAGGGCATAAGTCCTCGAACAATCAAAAAATATGCCATCTCTTCACTAATGAATCTTCGCTTCTGCTATCACACAAAGCTCTTTACACATCTTTCCTTTTCCACTGATATTTTTTATTGTAATACATGAAATAGAACTCTCTTCTTGTGGATTATGGATGTGCTCTGCAAACTTTAAGGCCACCAGTGCTGCTACATTGCACAGCTCAGAGCAGGCAAATTCTTAGCTCTGTTTTGTATTCTTAGTACTATGATAATTTAGGGCTTTTCAAAATTACTAGCCAATTCTCACTCCTGAGAATTTTTAATATAAACTCTTCCACATGTTTGCCTTCATTTGCCTGCCCCTGTTTTACTACCTCCACTGCCCATTTTTAAGGCTGAAAACAAACCAGCAAATTTTTATGTAGGTGAATGTCAGGAGTTAGGTTATTCTTGCATGGGAGAATTTAAGCATCACATACCCCATTAGGAAGCTGGGAAAGATCAGTTCACAACTCTCAAATAAAGACCTGAGGAGAGAACACTTACCACAACTTGCAGCATACGATCATTCTGGGCTTTCGGTGCTTCAGTGAGCATCTGTGTCAGTGTTTGCATCAGTGTCTTTCCGAGAAGAATAACAGAGCCAAACATGGCAACGATACCAAACACCATTCCTATGCTGAACCTATGAAGAGGAGCAAATAGTTTAGCAGTGCATAGCCGCAGGAAGATAGGGTATATTCTCCGAGTATGTAACTGCTTTAGCACAACTTAGCACACCAAACTCATAGGGCAAAACTTATCTGATGCTACTACCATTCATGTATCAACAATCCAGTGCAAAAATATTAGCTAAAGGAAACTAGTAACAATAATAACGTATACAAATAACACATAATATTTTCTTTGTTTAATAAATGTTTTGCATCCAAACCACATCCTGATTAATTTTCAAATATTTTTATGCTGTTCTTACACATTCTAAATTTTATTCAGTTACCCAATACATGTAACTTGCCATTAGCTATGAATATAAAAACTTAACTAACAGTGTATAATGTACCGTGTTGCACCACACTGTGACATATCTAGAGACCTGGATCAAATGATGGGGTAGCATACATATTTGTTTATATAACTTTTTCCAATAAATTTTGCATCTTCCTTACAAACAATAAAAAGAGCTAAAGACCAATAAATGAGACTCAGCCTTTTTTAAAGAACAACTAAAAGGTACAACCACAAGACCAGATTAAAATCAATTACTTAAAAAACATTGTCCTTCTCACCAATTTATTTTTCATTGAAATCAGTGTTGAAAATCATTTCAATTTACATCAATACCATAACTGTTCTCTTACCACCCTTAACAAAGCTCACTGGGAATTAGTAGATTTATTTTAAGCAACATGTACTTGGAATGTTAATTAAAGAGACTGGTGGAAACATTATATTGTAATAAATTATACACATTAAAAAATTGTGATTGATAAAGAACTATTTCAGACTGAAATAGTAAAAGCACTATATACGAGAGAAACCCATATGAAACAGACCTCTCTTTTATTACTATCTCACTGAGCGTAGCAATACAGCAAATGAAAAGAAATTCAAGCCTTACTAATTTTATATTTTCAGAGCAGATATAAAGTAATGCTAGGAAGGCAACTGAGGCAATAGTTTTCTAAACCAGTCCAGGAGCACCCATACTAACCACCCTGCTTACTTACCCACGCCCAGCAAGCAGTCTGTGCAGTCTTAGCAGGGAAAGGTGCAGGCATATAAAAGACAGAAGGTAAGCAATGAAGCAATGTGCTCTCAAGCAGGTATAGCTGCTGAATGTCTGGGCAACGATTGACAACAGGGACGCAACTGTCTTTGAATACTTTGTAAACTCTAGTGATCAGGGGAGAGCTCAGTGTACAGTGATGGACAGATCTGGGACATGAGAAGCTGCTTTCAGACCTCCTTCTGCATGCAGTATTACATGTAATAGCTGTACTCTTCAGAACTGTGTATAGTTCAAACCATAGGTAAAAATAGTTTACAGATTTCTAGTTTTATAATATCTCAACATGCAACCTATATTACAGCTATGTATTTTTTAGCAGAGGAGAAAGACTTGAACTGGCACAGTACAATTACGGCATCCACGCTAGTTTGGTTTTATCATTAGCCTGGTGAAATGACCGTGTCTATCCATTGCACTTTGAAGGCTGAAAGGCACAGATGTGGTTAACTTGTTGACTCTGTGTTTGAGAGAAGAAAAAAAAATCCTGAATTTATACCATAAATACAGAAATCTGGGTTTCCATCTCCCCCAGTTGTAGAACTGGCGGTTGAAGAGAGCTGTTTGCCATCGCATGTGAAAAGGAGAGATGCTCAAGCCATATGTCAGCAGCCAGTCTTCATAAGATGCCTTCAGAGAGTTGGAAGACTGCAAAACAATGGAAAATTAGTTTGACCAAAAACTTCTAGGAAGATTTTGTGTTACATGACCAAGTGGTAAATGTGATCAGTTTGTATATAAACGGATGTATAACTTCAGGTAAATGTCCTGCACTTTATTTATATTTTGACTTATAGGTAGGTATGACATGTAATATGAAAACGTTATGCCACTGTTTTGATGTAATTTGCAACAGTTCTAGGATTGCAAGAAAGATCAGGTATCCAATTTGACAAACAAGATCTTGTATCATCTTTCCTACTGTTAAATCACTTTTAGTAGGTTTTAACTGTCTGGTTAGAAGGCTAAGAACTGAACTATTTATGGTACTTTTTCAATGCGCAATTATATTCCAGTAAACATTTTTAAAACTACAATAAAGAAAAAGGCTTCTTTTGGCTTCAGTTGAAAAAACTGTTTCTAATATGGGTGAGATATGGATCAGTACTTTGGACACCCTTTAGTGAGGGTAAAAAATGAGGTCTATTTTTCAAACACAAAGACTATGTCTAAAGAGACTCTGAAATATTTGATCATATTAACAAAAAGCAGAAGGAATTTAAAATTATCAACCTCTACAGCAACAGCAATTTCACTATGATAACTTCCCAGCATTTCAAGATACTACTGCTAGAATGCCTTCCTAGTAGTTCCAAAGATTTCTCTTTATGAGAAATGTGACCTATAAACTATATGATTAATACTTATCTGCAGTATTATCTGATATTATAGACCGATAGACATAGTTTTGCAATCGCTACTTTATACTATATGGCACTTGTATTCTCAATAGGCTTTACTCAGCCTGCTTCATGGAAGCTAGTATCAGAAACCCAGCTGAAGGAATACTTTCCTTAGAGGTGAAAGGAGCTCACAGCTCAGGAAAAGCACACCAGAGCTTTGAGCCTTCCGACTTCAGGCAGTTCCCAAGGCAGGAGCGTCTCTTGACATAATCCAGACAGGTCTTTGGAGCTGTCTGAACTGGAGCATTGCTTCCCAGTTTCCCTATGAGTTCTAACCTGAGAAGTAAATGGTATTTATAGAGATAAAACATCAAAATGGAAATAGGCATGTACTTAAAACATCTTCAACTTAACTCTCAGCATTTACATTTTCAAGGAAAGTTAAGTCTGATTAATTAGACAGATTCTTGAAAGGCATGAAAAATGGGATGTTAATTTATCTGGGAAACTGCTTATTAAATGTTGTTTTTATTCGAGCAAAAAGATGTTCAGAGTGGGGAACAGTTTCACCTATGAAGACACGGGGAATGTGTAGTGCACAACAGGCTCCCTTCTCCAGCCCCAAGAGGAACTTTACCAGTTTCTGGCTGTCCTCCGTGGTTCCTTTAACAAATTTAGAACTTGCCAAGTTCCTTGCATTCCTCCCGTCTTGCTGCAGTAGTGGTGGGGACTGAGGATCTCATCTTGCACAACTATATTCATAGCTTTTCTCATTTTGTTGATTTAATTAAAATTTGAACACTAAAAATTTATTTCAAGTAACAGTTTTCCTAGGACACGAGACCCATTTACTCAGGTCATTGTTCACGTATCACCTATTACACCACTTATCCTTTCTGCCTGTATATTTGCCTGCCATTTCCTTCTTCTTCTTCACCCTACTTATTTCAGCCACATTTTTGTTCAGTCAGCTGAGGGCACTGACAGAAATTTTCATCGTAATGTATTCCCTCATCAACACCAGTCACTCCCTATGACACCACTAAGGTTAGTGTCCGCAATTAGATCAGCACTTGCTGACCCAGCATTTTCTAACTTTAACAGATCACGAAGATGATTACACTTGTACAATTAATAATACGTAAGCCAAAGAAACAAATAAAAAGACCTCCTCACACGATCTACC
>JAOBAS010000057.1:18156995-18181576 GCA_025311575.1 Elanoides forficatus
CCTGTGGAGAGGCCGTACCCCCTGTGGGGAGGCCGTACCCCCCGTGGAGAGGCCATATCCCCTGTGGAGAGGCCGTACCCCCTGTGGAGAGGCCCTATCCCTGTGGAGAGGCCGTACCCTGAAAGTGGTCAGGAAAACGTGCGGGAGAATAAAAGTCAACTTGCGGTGGTGGGATTAAAGCAGGCTGCGGAAGCCCTTCGGTGCTGAGGGAGGAATAGGGTTCCCTTTAACGATGGACAATCTTCCAGAAATGCAACGCTGACTTTGTGACGCAACAAAATGGTTTCACGAGGCTTGTTGTAAAAGTGACTTTCAGGCAAGCGCTCTCTGGGCCATTGTGTTTCCTTCCCAGTCCACTGTCACACTAATTCTCTGATTGTATGCCTCACTTGATCTCTCTCGCTGCTGTTGGGCATGCTTTTTGCTGTTACTAGAAGTGGGACGTGCCATGGGGTCCCTAATCTTAAGAGTTGATTTCTCAGGGCCTTTCTTAGTTTAAAAACTTTAACTCGGAGCTTGAACACTAAAAGCAAACAAGTACAAAATTTGGCAAAGGTTAACGGAATTTATTTGCTTACACAAACCTCCCTTTCCTGTTTCCCCTTTCCCCTTATTTCTAAAGATTTTTTAGGAATCAAGACAGCAGCAGTGGGAGAGCCCTCTGCAGTCTGAGGCTTTCAGTCCACCTTTTCCTCTGTGCTCCAGACAAACTTTCCTTGGCCCTGGTTGGTGAGAAATCACTCAGAAGGGCATCTTTCTCCTGAAAATGCTTATTCCAACCATCCTTCAGCTCTTGATGCATTAGTCTGTAGGTTCACGGACCATTCTGTGGAAGAGTTGGGACTGCCAATAAGATAAGGGTTCATAAAACCAACCATAGCCTGTCTTTTCCACACAGAAAGCTTTGTAGAAGTTGTGTTATTAAAAGAGGTGTACTGGTGTCTGTCCTTTGAATCCAAAAATGCATCAAGCCCTCCTTCTGCTGGAATTTAAGTGTTTTTAATGCTGTTTTTCAGTCACCTTTTTAGTTTTTTCAGTTCTTTCTTTGTTCCATATGTGCTTCTTCATCCTGTCCTTCCCAAAATGGATGCTGCAAGCTTTCCTTATGCTACCAGCAGGAAGAAAATCTCTACTCTGATCTCCTTGGCTCTTTTCAGCTCCCTTGCTTTTCACCGATAACATGGCATTGCTGAGGGGGAATAAGGGGCTGTACCCTGGGAGATGTTTAGATCAGCAAGCAAGTAAGGGGAGACAGCCCTGGCCAATCTATCATCACTGGCCATTGTAGGGGCAGAGGGGAAAGTGAGAACCGGTAATGCGTGCCTGCTTTCACTTGTTCTCTCTTTAGTGAATTTCTTTTCAGGTAAGGGATGGTTTTCCTGCAAGTTTAGATTTTCCATCATCCTTAAACCCCTACCCTTTGGTGGGAGCTGTTCATCTTAACTGATGCCTCATGAGAACTTTGGAAAGAATTTCATTCCAACGTAAAAACTGAAGAATTACAGGAACGGTATCTAGCCCTGTATGCAATCAAAGTGGAGTTCGTGCAACTGACATAGACAACTTTGGGGTGTCCCCAGCATCTAAAAGCAATTATAAACAGAGTCCCAGAATAATCAGATCTGATTATGACTTTTCTGCAGTGGTTCCCAATCTAGCAAGTGCAATTGCAAATCATCGAGAAACGATGCAAATGTGGTTAATTCTACACCTTATTGGTTGAAAACTCAAGTTGTTCCATAGACCAACATGCATTTAATATAAATATACAAAATTTATTCTAGTGGTGTTCTTTGGAAACAATGGAGGGGAATTGTATTCAAACAGTTAAGAACACAATTACTTCTACTAGTGGCATAGCCTCACTGAAATCAAGCATAGTAAAATGGGCATGTTTAAATGATCCAGTCGGTAAACAGCTTTTGTTACATTGTTGTACTTTTCTCTAAGTTCATTCAGTGTACCTTATAAAGTACAGACCTGAATTTTATTGGGATGGCATAGAAATTGGTAGTGCAAATAAAAAAGAATGCAACTAAAACATGCAGTGTGTATTTTATTGCTAGAAAGTTTATCACAAGAAAACAAACAAAAATGAGACTTTTTTAGAATGCAGAAGATAGATATTCTGGGTGAACTGCCAGCCCCACTGTTTTTACTTGCTTAACTTCAGCGTGCATTTTGCCCCTGGCAGAACGGCAAAGCTAATCCTTGTTCCTATGGAATGAGACTGTTGCAGACTGTGAAGTGTTACAGGGAGAGATTGCATTTTGCATTTTGAAAATTAAGGTGTTCAGAATTAAAGATTTCTACTTCAGAATGGTTCAGGAGGTAGTACAGATACTGATACACTTTACCACTGTTTGTTTTTCCTTACAGCCACATATTAAGCTAAAGTAGTGACTGAAGGAAAATACCATGCAGTAATCAGGTTAGTGCACAGCATCTATACGTTTTTACAAAGCAGTGTAACTATCAGAGTTTTAGAAGTCACAGTTTTAGAAGCTGAGGTGTGCATTAATGGGAGGGCATGGGTGGACCTCAAAAGGGCAAGTATCAAAGAACGTTAGAAAACAGTGTAGGTCAGTCATCAGGCAAGGATCCTAGACTTAGGATCTAAGCTCACACAAAACTTTAGACAGAAAAAGAATAATCTCATAAGCATAATAATACCGATTAAATGTAATTTGGCATGTGAATACCAAACAGAATGTGTTAATAATACATTAATTAAGATATTATCAAATTCAGTTAGCGGCTTAATGTCAGAGGCATCTTTTTCTAGACATAGTAAATATTTTTATCTTAAAATTAATTATCAACACATTTAATAATTAATGTCTTTTCAACTTTGATCTATAATTGAAGTAGATACGTGATTATTCAGATACTACTATAGAAGACACATTGCAAAATAAAAGTAAAACCAGTCTTAACAACACTTTCAAAAGCTCTGATGTTAGAGGGATTTGCAGGGCTTCAGGGAAATTGTACCTGATCACAGTTCATTGCAGGCTCAGACCTAAAATCAGCTAAGATGGGGATTTGGGCATGGAGAGGTGGTAAATTTTGCCAGTTTAAAGAGCATACAATCAGAACATGACTTGGTTGGGTAAGTGTTTGAGCCTTGAGGAGAGCAAATGGGTTTTTAGATACGTGCTGAGTAGTATTCGTCGCTGGATTGTTGGGCATTGAGATGAGCTAGACAGAGGAAAGGAAGGCTGGAATAAAACGTGATTCTGCAAATGCTTAATGTGCCAGCATAACTTGAAGGGGTGCCTCCATGGAGTAGGTGAATGTTTGCAGAATAAGCACCCAAGTCTAGCTGAGGATTTAAAGTACAGACAAGGATGCATGAAAGAAGAAGTAGATGGGTAAAGATGAAATAGATGGTCCATTAAGCACTTATGCAGGTTAGGAGATTGCTTCTGGAGGGAATAAAAAGATCAGAGTAAAGAAGAAGTCTGAGACACAAGAGGAGAGATACAGAGACTGGCACAGTAGAGAGATGTGTATAGCATTGGTTGTAAATGTTTGAAGGACAACTGTGTCTTCATTTACCTTAGTAATATTATTATGTAAAAATCTCAGTATATGGGAGAAATCCAGGCAATGGGAATTATGGAGACATGTAGTATGTGTGATCTTTTAAACTGAAACCCAAACAAGAAAAGAAAAAAATGTTTCATCCTTGCTGTGCCTAGGAAAGAAAAGAGCAGAATGTTACACAATTTTCTTGATAGTTTTTTTTGTGTTCCAATTACAGTACTAAACAGTCTTGCTTTATTTAAATAGAAATGAGGTCAAAATATTCTGTTAAGGTTCAGGATTTGTTTGCGGTATTTAACCTGGTTACCAAAAATACATTCAGGAAAGGTGAGATTTTGACTCTTAAAACAAATGATATTTGTTCTTAAGTCACTGTTCATGTGAACCATGTAAGTAAAGGCAAAGCACAAGCGTTCATAGAAACGTGCCTTTACTTGGTTCATCTGCTACAAGGAGTAGTTTACATGCTTTTTCACCATTTGTTAATTGCTAGTGCTGATCTATAGCAAAACAAATGACAGGTTTTTCTTAATTGCTATCAATTTGCAGCATTTACCTATCCATCGTAATTCTGTTAGGCACATCATGACTGGAGTTACATCTAAAAGAAAGTCCTCCAAAGCTGTTGCACTCCAAGGAGAAATGAGTGTCAGACTCTAAAGAAAAACAAAGGAAAAGGAGAATCTTGAGAGATGTGGCTCGTATATTATTCTAGAATACAATTCTGTAAGAATTTTAGTTTGGGGCTTCAGCTACTCATTTTAGCTCATAGTCTTGCTTGCTCACCTGTCAGGCCTTGCATCCTCTGCAGTCGTTTGGAAGTCATATGTGAGAAAAAGCATGGACTATCTACTGTTGAGTAGCTAGTCAGCATTAGCTCCTGTGTTGGGATCCCTTTACAGCTTCCAAAGTCTGTCCTTAAAAATGGATTTACCTAAGCTGCAGGGAAAAAAGGGCTCAGTCAGTGAAGGAAGAGAGCACACAAGTGAAGCTAATGCCAAACAGTTATGTTTGGGGTTTTTTTCTCCTTTAAATTACTCGTGAAGTCCCTATGTACACGATCCCCTATTCTACTGCAGAATGCAAAACAAATATAGAATAGTTTCAGTCTAATCGTTTCATGTTTACTGTAACCTGAAGTAAATGCACAGGATAGCATTAGACCTATCAAGTTGCAACCCCAAAACTTGTAGGGCAGCCTGGAACACTAGAGAAAGAAGTGAGCTTAGCTTGAGTAAGTCAAAGTGAGATAACAGTTTGGAGAAGACAAAGTAGTTTGTAGTTCATTTAACAGACTGTTAAAGCCTGTAGCATTTCTGTTCACCTATGCATATATGGTATTTAGCTGTTCTGAATAATAGGAATGTCTTGCATAGGATGAACTGATGAGGATATCGCCGCAACTGTCTGCCTGGACTGTACAGATGGCTGAAGTAGCTCCTGAATTGCTTCATCATACAGCACAGCACTCGGTTAAACCAGCACTGATTTTGTTTTGCCTCGAGGACCAGGCTGTAAGGAGCTGCTTCATGATCACATAGCCCTCCACCCACTGGCTAAGCTGTAATCTTGACTGGTGTCCCAGTACTACAAATCCCCCCTGGTCCTTGCCAGCCAGAGCACCTGTGAGCTGTCCATGACAAAACAGCGGCTTTGCCTTACATAGGTCAGTTTATGTCAGGAACCTGAGCTAAGAACATTTCCTTTCTTCCTAATAAAAATAAATAATCAGTTTGAGAGTTGGCTGCAATAAAGCTGTGAACATCTTCATGGATACTCTAGTCCGAGTACAAAGATCATGGCCTAGCACCTCACTGATAGTTGGTGGGCAGAGGGGACACGGAGCAGGCTGCAGTTCTCAAAAGTCAGTTCCAGGCCAGATGATTTTCAAGCACCACTTTTCACTCCAGATCTTGAGAACTGAACTATACTTCAAAGGGCTACCCCCTGTGTTGCACAGCCTGATGTGACTGAATGAAGCAGCTTAATATTTACAGTTTCTTTTTTCGGGTTTGTTATTATCCTTGGATAGAAGATATTGCCAGCCCACAACCCTACTTCATATGGGTGTAAAGTAAGATGTGAAGATTTTAAAAACTGCGTTGTGTAATTTCCTAAGAGAAACTGTTTATACTATTTTTAATACTTGAGATTTGATATTGTACTGGGAAACATAATTTAGAAATCAGGATCTGGAGGACTTTACTGGTCTTTCTGTGCCAACACTGATTTCTTTTGGCAATTTCTCTCTGAACAGGTACAATATTTATATGGCAGGAGACCACAGATGATTGAAAAATGTTCCTGTAGCATATCTGATTCAATAAAAGTAAGGTTTGATGTAGATCATGTTTGACTACTTGATAGATAGGTATGACTAGTAGATTTATTCATATCTTCACCATGGAAAGCATTCATTCTTAATCGTCTTATTTTTCAGAACATTGGAGGTATGAGAAGCTAAGGATTTTTTTCCTTATGACTCATGGGAACTAAAGTTAAGTGTCCTGATATTGATTCAAACTTTAAAAACCTTCACACCCACAGTTTATCAGTCTTCATCTTTTATCTTCTGTTCAGCAGATACAAACCAAATCACGTATGATTCAGCAGGTTGGTGCAGTTGTCCTTGAATTTGGTCATTTTTTTATCTAAAGACATTAATTTCTTTATAATGTTCATGACATTCTGCTTCCTCCAGCCCATTGTCTCATCTCCCTTCTTCTGGGTGCATCTTTCTACCAGGCAGATTTTTCATGTCTCAACCATGTCTTCATTCCTGTTAATATGCCATTTAGATGAGGAATCATCAGAAATTAGTCTTTGTTCTCTTTGTTAGACTTCAGATGATTGCTCTCACAGCGGAAACATGGCTGTGTGTGAGCTGATTACCTGCACAGCTGCATTTTTTTTTTTTTCATGCTTTATTACAAGAGATAAGCACGTCGCTTTGTGCGGTGCTGAGTCCCCAAGTCCTCTGGTATATCTGTACCTAGTTCTCGTACATCTTTGGGTCAGATGGGTACAATGGCAAAATTCCTTACTGTGCATCAGGTGAGGTCTTAATCTGACCATTGAAGACAAGAGCTAATAGTGTTCAGCAGATGTAATCAACTGACGGCGATGGCCTTCATCAAAAGAAGTCTGTTGTAGGATTGAAAAAGATAATAGATGGCTATTCAAATTATCCTGATTTGTGAAAATGATGAGCAGTCTTTCTGTTCAAAATTTCACCAATGATTCAGTCAGTTTTATTTTGTCAAACTTGTTTGTCCAGAACAAAATCTGATGGTGCAATGTCATGTTTTTTGTTTCTGTTCCAAATGGTGCTGAATCATTATAGCAGACAGGATGTTTACAAAACCAGCATGTCATTTAAAATTCATATTGCCTTCAAAATCTGCCAGTACTCTTGCTCTTTCTTATGGTATCAGCTTTGCCAGGTATAGTGGCTAAAATTTCCCAGGAGAAAAGTGGAAACAAATTTGTTGCTTGTACATCATCATCACATTTCAGTTACTCAAAACATTTTGGTAAGTAAGATTTTTATAGAATACAAAGCAACAGAGAATATGGCTTTTGGGTAATTCAGTGGTCAAAGCTATGATGTTCTAGCATTTGTGTGGGTTATATTCATAATGCAGTTTTTAGAACTTAATACAAATTTTTAGATGATGCTAACAATGCTATTAAAAGATGCTGGAACTCTGAAATTTAGAACAAGGTCACTGGCAGCCTCTAGTGAGACCATCTTCTTAGTACAAGGCTAATTATTTCTTGATGGAACAGCCTGTGATAATAATCATCATGCTTTTATATGGAAAAGAAAGAGAGCATGCAGGAGTTGAATTAATATTTAGCAGCTCAGAAATGTCACAGAAACAGCTGTGTGTCAGCTAATTTAGATATGTTTGTTGACTTCTTGTCCACTAGATAATAGCAAACATTTTTGCATGCTGTTTTATGTCATTCATTATTTAAATAGCCTGATGTTATTCTTGTTGACATAGATGTACAAGTAGAAACTCAAGAGAATATGCTTGATTTTTTCTTGATATTAAGAAATATATGGATTGGGGGAAACGGGGAGAAACAATCGAACAGTAGATGATACTTCCTCAAACAGCTTTTTCTTGCAACAAAGCAGCTGAGGTCTGATATTCTTTCTGCAATCTAGGATTCAAAATTTTTTTCCATTTAAAGCAAGAGTAAGAATGGGCTCCGATGCCTCATAATTGCTAGTTCCACTGTATTTTAAATTTTTGTAGTTCTGTCTAACCTCATATGACTGGGTGCTATTGCTAAGTCTCTGTCTTTCGTCAAGCCTATGTGCCAAATCATTGTTACATGCAGTAGATACATCTTTAGTAACGGAAAAGAGCCTAAAAGCACAAATAAAAACTGTGTGAGTTAGTTAGAAAATAGATGGTGGGTTTTTTTGTCCAGGATCCTCTACGTTGGTCCTCTGAGAAATCTGCCTGATAGCAGGTTTGCTATTTTAAATCTTAGTCAATAACTTAGGTGTGTTGAATGAAGAGAATAGTTGCACTAGTTGCACTGCAACTTTAGTTTTCGTATTCTTCTCCAAACAATTTGAATGGAGGTAGTGATAGGAATTAATTAACCAAATACTTAATATCTCAGGCCCACTATTCTTACCTGATAATAAACTGTGATTTATAGAGCTAAAATTAAGGTAGGGAAGCAAAGTTTTGTATTGCCAAAGATCTAGAATATGTTGCTACTACTTGGTAATTTGAAGCAGAACTCCAGGAATGTATTTTTTAACTTTTTACTTTAAAGAAGTCTTATTTCAAGTGAGCTGCGGTTGCGACTGCTCCTTTGTTGACTTGCATTCTCAATTGTATTATACTGTTTGCATTACACTAAACCATTTTGGACTATAATAGAAAAAATATTTTCCTTTTGGGAGCCTCAGGGAAGTTATAACTGTGCTCATGGGGTTTCTCAAAAAGCAAAACATTTAAGTAAGCTTATTAAGTAGTGACAGCTTAAAGAAACAATTCTGACATTATACAGTGAAATATCTCAGTCAAGAAGTAAGATACATATATGTTTCTATTAATCATCAACTTCGCTTTCAAAACTAATAAGCTGTTCCAGGAAGCATGTTAATTAGACAAGCTTCTAGGAATGCAACAAAAGTGTATTTTAAACTACATTGGGATTTTCATACTTCAAATAAATTCATTGTTACTATGTCTTTTGGATCTCTGCACACCAGATGTTATAATTTTATGCAGCGTGTGTCTATGTACCTGGCCCTAACTTGCCAGGCATTGAATCCATCATCTGAAATGCACATATGCCTCATTATTTACTTACTAAATCATCTGCTGCACGTATTCACCAGATGAATCTGCAAGTCATGGGGCTGTGCATCCCAGTGGCTATTCAAAGGTAATGGTACTCTGCAAAGCAATGGTGAAAGTGTCTATTTTTCCCTTTAAAATCCACTCACATCTACATTTTCTGATGTTAGTGATGAAATTTGGTTTTACACCTTTTATCCCCACAGTTTAATACAGTTTGTGTGTGATAGTTTATGGGTATGTGACAGAGGTAGATTCTTTTCTTGTTTACACATCAAGTTACTTGTCACTGCTATGAAAATTTGTTGAAGGAAACAGTGTTGAGCTGGTATTTCTTAGGCATATTTGCAAGATGTTGGGATTATAAAATGTAAGCGATGGCCTACCTTTGCTAAAGTAATGACACATGGAAGAAGAACTGTGTATTCCAGAACTGGTTGGTAAAGTAACTATTGTAATATGAACTGAAATAAATTCATGTAGAAGGCCATGTTACAAAAATATATTGCCTCTTTCTTTGCCTTCTAATACTTTTGTTGTAAATATGAACCTTCGCAAGGAGGTATGTAAAGTCACTTATCTGACTCTAGCTTTGCTTTAACGTGGTCTCAGCTGCCTGGAAGGCAGGACCTGACACTGTAACAGCAAACGCCTCTGTTCTAGGCAAAAGATAGGTCTGTGAGCCCTGTTGTGAACCCTGCCCTGTTTTAAGGGCAATAGTCTTCTCATGCCTCAAAATATTTGACAACAGCCGCGCTCAGCCTTCCTGAGGAACAGGCCAAGGGGTCTGCTTGGAACAAGCCGCTTGCTGTACGTGCCTCCGTCAGTCACGACCTAACACAAATGCACGTGCTTGTTGCATGCCTAGTTGTGTGTCCATCTTGTCGTGGCTGCTTGGGGACTCGTCTGCAAGTCATCAGCTTCATCAGCCGCTTCCAGATGACAGCACTTTTGGGAATAGAGGGCAGCAGAGAATGAGTCACAGGCTTAATGGAGTGGTCTGCGTGGTCATCTTCCTCATTGAGATACATGAAATGAAAAGAGTGACTGGTCAAATGAGTTAAAGTTAAGGGAAATCCCCTCCGAAATCACTATCCCAACCACTAGTTGTTATAAATGTCTTTGGCGCTAATTTTGAAAATTGTTGGTCTTCTCCTAAAAGTGGCAAGTAGCAGCAGCAGGTGGCCAGCACAGCGTCACCCGTGATGGCACTGCTGTTGTCACCGTTAGTGCGGTGGCTCAGGCGGAGAACCGGGCTGGCAGAGGGGCGATGAAGCCCTCCTCCCCGTGGGCACGGCTGTCCTGCACGGAGGGACGCGACGCCGAGACCCCCAGGCAACTGCTGTGCGAGGTGGCTCCCAAGCCGGCGGCGATGCCGTTGCGTTGGCGTGGCATTCACCTCCCCTGGTTAGTTCCTCGGAGGTCAGTTCTTCGTAATTACGTCTCCGTAATTATTTCCTTCTCCGGCATGGCGGTAGGGAGGCAGACGCTGCCCCGGACACCACGGGAGGAGTTGTGCCTTGCCTTCTGCCGCCATATGCCTGGCGCTTGTGAAAAGCCCAGAACGACAGGGAGAGGGAGGGGAGGAAAAGGACCCAAAGGTGTGTTCCTTCAGCACCTCCTGCTTGACAGTCGAGCCCTGGTTTTGTGATGGTCAAGTGTCACAGGGGACCAAGTTACAGGGCGAATCAAACTCTATATTTAGGAAGAACAACTGGAAGCTATGACAGGAATTCCCTTTTACACTTCGCTTCTCAGCCGAGTCCCACTCCAGCCTGGAGCAGCTCTCAGTGCCGTCCGGGCTGAAAGCATTGGAGCTGTTTCAGACACATTAAAAGGATCGCAGTCAATACCTCGGCTGGTAGAAGAAGGTACCTCTTTCAGCATCGAAAGGAGGTGCACATACTCACTTGACGGTTTGGAGCTTTTCTTATATAAGTAAATAAGTAAGCTGATCTTGAAGGGGTCAATTAAAAACTCAGAAGACCCTTATGAAAACTCTTTAATAACTGCTGCGAGGTGACTACAATAGCTGTGGGTTTCTGCTTATTTTAATGTCGCGTGCAGCGTATCAGCGTATTCAGAGCAGATTGTTATAGTTATTGCTTCATAGTCTGTGGGGATCTTTAAAGACTTAAACTAGAAAGAAAATCCTAGCGACTCGTAAGAAGCGTTAACTGTGTGTTAGTTCGAATACTGTAGTACATAGGTACATGCTTACTGTTTTCTATATGTTTCTCATGCCTAGTGAAATATTACATGGGGGTTTTGATGGTAAGAGAGGTGTTCTTTCACCGTAAGCTTAACAGGTAACTGTAGCGGAGGCGACTGCGTTACAGAAAATATGATTGCATTTGCCTAGAGCGTGTAGTAAGTTTTTGTGTAACAGGCTGGGAGCTGCAAAGTAGGGGTTTCTCTTCTTTCTTTGTGCTAGCTGGGTCTCACAGTAGTGTAGTTCCTGTCAAAGCCTTTTAATAAGATAATACACTGCAGTTCTGTGTCCAAAATACCCGTTGTGCTTGATGCCGTGAGCGCGGTGGGGGGAGAGGACGGCTTCCAGCTGGGGCGGGGGGAGAGCTCTTTCTGTTGTCTGTGTGCTACTGGACGTCTCTTGTGCGGATTACAAAAGGTGGCATTATGGTATCTCATCGTATTTAAAGCAAATTGAATAAGTCAGCTTCTTATCTTGCTGCAGCCCTGTCAGAAATTATTTTTAGCAGAGGGACAGAAGATAGGTCCTTTGTTTTCCAAAGTTTCTTTCTAAAACACTGTTTTATTTCACCGTAGTAGTCCTGTATTTCGCAAGTAATACTTTTTGTGAGTACTTTCACTGCGAGGCAAGGGAATTTTCAGGGGAAGTTTGGCATAAAACAGCCCCAAACTGAACTAACATTGCCGTTGCTTTCTAAGTTTGGCTCAGCATGCAGCCCATAAAAGGCAAAAGGTAAGGTGCGGGGAGGCCAAAAAAGACACCAGGGAATACAGGCTGCGTGCGTCTGCGGTCCTCTGGCTGCATACATGTGAAATTCTGCCTTGGAAATGCGGGTGAAGAGTGATTTTTTCAAGTTTGCAGAGATGATTGGAATGCCAGAAATAATTTAATACAATCACTGCAGCACTCTTGACACTCTCGCTGAGATGCGTGGCAAAAGAACAAGGGAATTTATGAAAATGAACTAATCACTTCAGTAGTAAATGCATCTGTAATCTAAGGTTTATTTTCCTGTGGTTGATGGTCAGTATTGCTCTGGAGGGAAACTCAGGGAAGGGAGGGAATGGCAGAGAGCCAGAGGAGATTGTCTATTTTTACTCAGTAGCGTGCTGTTGTCCTGATTTCTCTGGCGGTAATGAGGACAACGTGAACGGGTAGGAAAATCACCTCCTCCAGAAGCGGTCCTACACAATTGTATCATGCATCCGTCTTTAGGAACCGGTGTCTGATTGCAGTCATTTCGAACGCAGACTTCTTGTGAACCCGGAGCACCTCACTGAGGAGCACTGTTGCTGTGCTTGTTTTAAAGTTGAGATTCAATGCAAATCCTTGCCTGTTTGGCTCTAGGTGGCCCAAGAAGTGTGTATTGGTGTTTTCGCAGTGCCCAGGCTCACAAGATGGAGAAGTACATCTTAGCGTGAATTTCTTTGTGGCAGTGTTTAGAAAGTAGATCCACGGTGCTTTAAGATGTTTTATGTTAATTCCCTGTGCTTTTGTTTCCATTTTTCGTTCTGATTAGAAAGAGGAGGAAATGATAAGAAAAATTAATTAAACTTTTCCGTATTATGAGTCCCATCTTTCCAATAAACTGGGGGATTGTTTTGTATTTATGTTTGGAATACAACCACTGGTTAACAGCACAGTTATTTCTATGCATAGTAAAGATTTTCAAAAAGGGAAGAGAGAGTGCTGTAAATCCTTTTGGCTTTTTGAAACCTGTGCAAATTTTGTCATGAGCTTCAGTGGCCAAGATTTCATCCCCAAAAGTGAATTCTAAAGTTTTTAAAACTACCTCTGATGTTAAGATTATAAATGTAAATGTAAAACAACAATATAAAACTCACTGGAGGCACGCTGTTTTTATTTTGCACAGCGGGATTTTTTTCTGATTTATTGATTTAGTGGAAGCAATTTAAACCCGAAGCAACCTATGAAGATGACGTCCTCCGACTTAAGGCTGTGTTGGTTTGGACAGCACTCTTTACAGCTGAGCATGCGATCAGAGGGAGACCTCTAATGGCAGGTCATTTTTACTTTAAGTTCTACTCAGCATTATACACAGATTTAAAGCCAATGTGAGGAGATGCAAGAGCAAGTCTTCCATGCAGCTCCAGTGATACAATTTCAGGCTGATATTCCAAGCTGAAACCAAGCTACAACTCATCTGTTCTTTTCTTTGGTACCAACTCCACGTGGCAGTTATACTCTTTGGAGTACCAGAGGCTTGGACCCACTTTTGATTTCGCAGTATATTTCTACTATTCTCTCCTATGTCATTTGTTACTTTTCTCAATATTTTCCTTCCTATCTCAGGTCAAATATAGTAGCAAAAATATGCTGTAGTTTGGTTGTGATCAATGAGTTCTCTGGTGAACTCATTTCTCACCTTTTAGTATTACTGTTATTTTGTATTATAATGGTTAAATGACCAGACTCTGATGAAGGTCTAGTCCAGTTACAATCTTAATTCTCAGTGAAAGAATAAAAGGCTGAGATGATGTTTCAATTAATCTGATAATAAAATTTCTTGCTTTTTTTTTTTTTTTTTAACCTTTATAGAATCTTTTGGCTTGGGTGTATTTCCCTTTGTTACTGCGTATTGATACTGTGTCAGTCCATATTTCTCTGCCTGCATAGAATTATATGGAAAACTCTGTTCTTTTTAGTGTAACTGCTAAAGAAAACTGATGAATCTATATGTTCTACAGCTTCGAAGAGAAGCTACTTTGTGCCCTAGCAATTGTCGAAAAGAACGTTAGATTTTGACCATCTTGATCATTTTCAGTCTATAGGCATTAAAGATTTGCAAGGATTTGTGATTCGGAAGATGGTTTTGTCTGCATTTATCAATGTTTTATGCCAAGTTATGCTTTATTTGAAAGAAGGTTTAAACTGAGAATTTTCATAAATCCCACATACATACTGTGACAGAGATAATCATACATTGTTTATCCTCAAATGCTTCCCTTAATTCTTACTCATTATACAATGCCGTTAAGGTTTGAGAGATTCCTTATCTCTACTCATTATTGTTTTTAATGTGAAAGAGATAGCTCCATTTGTGGCTATGAAAGATTAATTGGAGAAGCTCAGGTGTTCTGTCTCCTTATGATACGCAGAAGGAATAACTAAGCAACTCTGAAACTGAGATGGAAACAGGAGCTGGGCAGATGAAATGGATGCCTGTCAAGAGGCAGCGCGGGTTAAGTTCTAG
Source organism: Elanoides forficatus (assembly GCA_025311575.1). Lineage (NCBI taxonomy): Eukaryota > Metazoa > Chordata > Aves > Accipitriformes > Accipitridae > Elanoides > Elanoides forficatus. Next base: position 18,171,304 of record JAOBAS010000057.1, read on the forward strand.
CTTATCTCCCTTAGCTATCAGAATGTCAGAGCCTGTAACACTTTCCCATTTTGCTTGCAGGGATAAGCCTCTGTCTTAAAAATGTCAAAACAGCCAGCGTCACATGTCAAAGCCATTCAGGTAAGAGACAGTATTTATGTTTCTAATATAATAAAATAATAAATCTCAACCTCCGCTGCTTGGCAAACTGCATTTTGCTCATATAAAACACCACAGAAGTGCTAACTGGGGTTTATTCTTTTAGAGTATAAAGCTTGGTAGATATGAAAGCACTGAAAAAGTTTGACCTGAAGAGCATCTTATGATCTGAGCTGATAAAAAAACTGGATCAGATAGGTTGACTGGTTGCTTGCTTGCATGGTCTTTCCAGTGTTAGGTTATGTCTTAGCTAAAGCAAATGTGTTTAGCTAAGCAAAACACAGTGATAGATCTGCATAACTGATCAGCATTATGAGTAAAACCAAATCTTGCAACTATTAGATTTTCCACAGAGTTAATATAGTGCTGGAAGAATTCCAGGCTAAAAAGATGGCATAGGTATTGAAGATTTTTATGGCTGCACTCCTTTAGGAAAAAAACTCCACAACTTCCAGTATTTGTTTAAGCAGCATTTTATTATAATGCCAAAGTAAAATGAGAGGGATGTTGATGTTTTCATTTCAAAAATTCTTATATGTCACATACCTTCTTAAATGGCATATGTTCATAAGGATGAAGTTGGTTGTTACACACTTGTAAAAGAAACAGCCGGACAATTATCCCAACATCTTCATGAAGTAGCATCATGAAGAACGTATTTAGCTCATGATATCATTGATTCTTGTCAAAAGGCCAAAATACCTCCTGCACTGCAGAATTTTACAGAATTTCCATCTATTTTGTAAAATGCAATTGCAATGAAATTTTACCACGCGTTCAGGTTCCCTTGAAATTACGTAAGAAACACAAAATGGAATTTCTAAAGTCTGATCTGTCTTCTGTTTCCTCAAGATAATACTAAGTCAATGGGTCAGAGTATCAAGAAGATTAATTACCCAGTGGCTAGACAGCATACTGAAGTTGCAAGGCACTGTAAAAATGTTAATTCACTTTATCATCATCAACGCTACTGGAACAGGCATGCAAACTACTGTACTCTAATTCAGTTGAAATTAGCAGAAGTTTGCCATTGATTTCACTCAGTTCAAATTTTTATCCCTCTTTTACAGTGACTATGGGAATGTTTGTATGATTAATGAAAAAATGTAGATAATTTATAGCCTAAAAGTATTTACATTTTACATTTAAACTCCACAGGCACATACAAACATTTTTAAGGAATGACGTTGGTTTACTTTTTGCCTTAAAGTAAAGAAGTAGTTATAGACTCCTTTTTATTTTGATGACCTTCCAACTTGTAAATGTAAAAAAATGGTTCTAGTTTGTCCATTTAAAAACTGCATTAAGTTTAAGCACTAAGTTTAATATTTTAAGAAACATTAATTTTTGCAAAGGTAATTTGAATCATGAGAGATATTACAGCACAAACTTTAAAAAAAATCTATTAAACATTGTGTCAAAGGTTGCTCCAGCAGGGAGACTTGCACTTGAATTGATGCCTACTACACTCTGAGCACTCTAAGAACCATGACTCAAAATGTCACATTACTTTTATACATTGTGATTCATATATTATGATCCTTTGCTATTATGTGCTATTACAGTAGGACCGACATCCCCTGGAGAATATACATCACGCTGCAGCAATAGAAATGTAATGACACTATACTAACTGAAGTATTTCATGGTACTCCGTGGCAGAAGTGGCTTCTTTCTGACCATACGAGATGTATGCTAAAATCTTCACTTGCCACCAGCCGCTAAACACGGATGTGGGAGAGTTAAAGGTAGCAACTGGTTCCCAAGAGTGGTTTGGGGTGATAGAGGACCAAAGTACTGTTAATTCCTGGTAACATTCATTGCTGGCCTCCCCCTCTCGGTGTGTAAAAGGCTGCGTACAGCTCTGGCTGAAAATTATTCTACCTACAAACACCACTCTTGGCTTTCCCCAGAGGTAAGGGTGAGGGGTTTCCTATTTTTTTTCTGAACCACATTCAATTTGCTCTGTAGTTCTTTTATTATTCTTTTAAATTGAATATGTTTATACTGAAGTGGCTTTCCAGCCTGTTCAGTCATCCTTCTGGACAGCTAGGAATGGCTGTGGTGCCGTGAAGAATTTATCCATAACAGTCCTCAACTCATGCATGGCTCCATGGGTAGTATCCTACTCTGGGTACCCTGTCTTTATTAAACAGAAAGAAGAACACAAACAAATCTCTAAATACCAGTTTAATCAATTCAAACCAGCAATATATGTTGTACATCATCCTTACGGATATTTTTCCTTCGGTCCGTTCAGGAAGACCTTAGCAGAGTACATCAGTACGCATACCAACTCATTAATAAAACCGCAATGACATCCCAAATATGGCAGGCACTTTCCAAGAACAAAGGAAGATGCAACCCCAAAAGAGTTTTAATAATTAGTATGATTAAAAATAATAATCACACCTAGAAAGTCTGTCTAAAGCAATTAATGGGTGGGGAGCAGGCGAGGAAGAGATCACTGAGGCTTGTACCTCCATCCCAGCAGACAGGTGACAGGAGCCTTGAAATGTGGTTTAAAAACAAAATTGCAAACTGTGCTGATTGCAGCACAACACGGTCCTTGCAGAGCTACACTGGCGTACAGAATTTGGTCCACTCTTCACCCCTTATACAGCTGCTAATCCGTGGGAGGGGACCGGCATTGGATTAAGAGGGAGATTTGCAGCTCAGGACTCTGGTACCTCTGGTCAGGAATTGCTCAGAAATCATACTTTCATTTCATACTAGAAATATTTTTATTTATAGTATGTGTTGTCAGATCCAGACAGTGTTAAATCATGTCTTAAAGGCTGCTCATTTTACCAAGTTAATATTTCATGTCTGCATACGTCTTGTCCAAACTCTGACGCGAAGGCACTTCTTCCAGATAAAATAGTTCAGACCGCTTTCGTGTGACACGGATTCCTGTGAAAAGGCTGAAGCAGACCAAAGTGCGCTTTATTTAATTTAATTGGCAGTCTGGCACTTAGTGGTCCGTTTTTGTTTCCTGAACCATTTTCAGTCACGGTTGGTCTGTCCATCAGGGTAGGAGATACAAGGGCCAGGCATCAGAACTGCCGTGCCGTGGTCCGTCCTGGGTGGCCGTGGGAGGCCGGCTTCTGCTTTTACTGACTCCAGGGGGAAGAAATGCCTGAGTTCCAAATGAGCACCGAGAGCAGAGATAACTCCTAACTTTTCGACTCCGCAAGCTCATACCACCACGCTAGCTGTGAAGTGAAGAGAAGTTTCGTGTTCTAAAAAACCAAGCTGCCTGGAGGTACCAGAGCCTAGTGGGGGAGATGCTTAAAATTAAAAATAGCAAAGCTGTTTTTTTCCACCCATGAATGAAATAACGGGTTAAGTACTGCGAGGCTGAAAATGCCCTATCTCCTGGGAACTTAGGAAGTGCAGATGAAAGGTTTCACAATATCTAAACTAATGCTCAGTGAAAAAGCTTTATGAAATGAATACCCAGTTGTCTATAAACTACCTGGCCCTACAGACATTTGCCAGCCCCACTGAAATGGCAGCGTCACTTTGCATAAACAAAATAACGGGAAACAGATAAACAGAATACAGGGAAAGGTGCTTATTTCTTGGCAAATGGAATCTTAATTTGCTCGACATTTGATTACAGCTGTCAGAACAGTTGTTGCTGAAAACAGTGGGCTGTTTTCCTGTGGTTGCCCGACCTGGGGCACGATCTGCAAGACCACAATTTGAGCAGAAGGATGGGATTATTCATCTTCATTTAATGCAAATCAGTCAGATGGTAAACAACGATAACAGAGCTCGCTGTTGGAAGGTTCTCCGCTTCCGCTGCATAACATTACCGATTCACCCCCTGGTTTTACCAGTGGGAGTCATGATATTTTGATGACATTTCCTAGGAGCAGCTTCTCTTCTGAGATCACGAGATAAGAATAGGTATAAATTGTGCATTTAGTTGATCACGCTATTTGACTTTAAAAGTAATCCAGGCTGGGTCACATCGGGAAATAGATGCGTTTTAGCTCCTCTTTCCTAAGCAATGTTGTCTGCCATTCTTTTCTCAAAAATCTTTACTTTTAAGGTATCTGTTATCAGCCCCATTTGTGTTAAGGCTACTGGCTTTCTGCCACAGGTGAAAAATCAGGTTGCTGCGGTTGTGTGGGTATCATTCTGGAGGGAGTTTGCTAAAGCCGGGGGCTAGCAGTCCGTCCGGCGTTGGAGCCGGCTCAGCCTGTTCCGACCCGTGAGCCTCAGCTGCAGACCGGGCTGGGGTGGCTGGGCAAAACCCAGCAGGGGCTGGAGGGGTCAAAAAGCCTTCCTGCCTTTCCCCACAGACCCTCTTCGCAACCAAGAGGCGTATTTCTAGGACTGAGGCATTACATTTGCAGTCTGTAGCACCCGTGGGTAAATTTTGTTGGTAAAATCGCGTTTTAAACACTCGCGGCTTAAGTTGGCTCAGGGTGGGCTTTCCTTCCTAACCACCCATGATTAAATGAGGTGAGAACTGGTGTGACTGGGGGAAGGAGAGTGGTCCAGTGGTTTGGGTGTTATTGTAGGATTTGGGTGATTTACACTTAAATGCTGATTCTGGCACTCACTTTCTGTTTGACCTTGACCAAATCGAAGCAGACCTGGGTGCCTAAAGACACTTTGGTGTCTAGTACTCACTCATTTAAAGTCCAGTGAAATCAGGGAGCACGAGAGTAATGTGCAGAACTTTAAAAGCTTTCTAGTAGCTTTGTTTTTTCCCTTTCCATCTTTAAAATGGAGATGAAAGCACTTCTCTTTCCCACGGGAGTGCTGTGATGATGCATACATTGAAGGCATAAGCGCTCAGAAACCATGATAATGTCTATACACTTGTCCCACCCCTTTTGAGTTTTGCCATTTACCAGCCGTGTGTTTATTTATCAGTCGCTGTTATATGCATCATAATTTCCTTCTCACAGGCTAATATTAACATCCCAATGGGAGCATTTCGACCTGGTGCAGGCCACCCTCATAAAAGAAAAGAACTTACACCTGAAGAAGTGGAGGAGGTAAGAAAAAAAGGGGGGTTTGATTTTCCCAGGAGAATCCCTGCCATGGATGGAAGGAAGCCTGTTAATCAATCTTATAGCACTGCACGCCGATCTTAGGTACCACAGCTGATCATTCATGGAAATAAATGGCCACCTGCTAAACGCTTCATATATACATAGTCCTGGCTTTGATGCCAAGGCACCTACAGGAATTTGAATTGTTTCAAAGATGCGTAGCTCTGCTTCAACAGCAGGATGATATCTGCTGTCAGGAAAGAAAGCCAGGATTTCACCAATGGTATTTATCTAGATGGGAGTTGATGCGATACAGCAGGAAAAGTTATAGCAAGGCTTTGGAAGAATATGCTACTACCTGCTGCCCCCACGGTGTGATTTCTTGTTGCAGCTTAACAATATTGGAACAGGTTTTCAAACCTGACACTTTTTGGAATATTTATCAACAAGGAAAAATTGAGTGTGAAGACACTTGCAAATTAAAAAAAGAAATTGTGAACCCATTCACCTGCAAAGGGGTGAAAATACTCCATTTCAGATTGAATTCTGTGCTTTCATGCTTATATTTTACAGGGAGTATTTAACACTGAGTTTTGAATGTAAAATCCAATTTATACCTTAACCAATATTGATCACAAAAGTTATGATTAAAACCAGATACCGCATTTCTGGATGATATTAAAGCATCTTATTTACCATGAACTTTTATAATAAATAAGAACTAAAACCAACAGTGGAGGAAAAGGCATGCAGTGGCACTGCTGGTGACTCAGCCCCAAACGAGAAGGAGCCAGATCAGTTTTGGACGAATCATCAGCTCCTTCTGACCTGGTACAGGCACTTAAAATGGTCAGGTTTAGTTACGCAAGAGCTAATTCTTCCTTTTCTGCCTAAATCAGACAGATTTTTTTTTTTTTTCTGAAATATTTTCTAGAAATAATGCTCTGTTTACAGAGAACTTTCCTGAAGAAATCAAACCCAGCCTGACTTAACTCTTCTTAAGAAGATTTTAAAAAACCAAAACCAAACATAGGAAGTGACCTTGAACACATATTGTGGCTTTCTCCCCTGGAAAGAAATCAAAGCATATTCTCTCTGCAGTAATTAAACTGGTGAAGGAATGCATGTTATTAAGCAGAAACTAATATAGCATGTGTGAATTCTGGTAGTGTTTGAGAAATAAAATAAATGACTAGTGCTGACAATTAGATTTGGTTGGGTAATCAAATATTGCTTTGCTTCTCAGTTACGTGAATACAATATATGAGACAGACAGACATTATGGAATGAAAGTTCTTGGCTCCAGTTTTATAGCCAATATGCAAGCAAACCAATGGGAGTAAAGACTACAGAAATGGATCTTGTAATAGGAATAGAATAAAAACGCTACCAGTGGACTTGTCTTTTCAGTTTTCTCATCTCATTAAGTCTTGCAATACAGCTTGTGATTCTTCAGAGCAGCTTTAGACAAATACAACTTTTGCTGACAGCACTTAGCATTTTTCACTATATTTTAAAACCTTGGCAAAGGAGATGAGGGAAATATAGGTCTTACTCAAAGGGATGGTGGAGCCAGATGGGAACGCGTATTTTTGAAGGTCAATGGAGTGGACATGTTAACACGAAAAGAAACGGGGGGTGGGAATTTCAAAATAACTCTTCTTCAGGCAGAGCATTTCCATGTATGTATTTGTTAACTCTCATCGTATATCTAAGTCACTCTTCAGACTTCCTTCAATAAAACTGAAAGCCAAGGTCTGATCTCAGCTGTGCATTGCGCACGGAGTGGGTGATATAGGGAGGGGTGCAGTCATAAATAGCACACGCCTGAGATTAGAAGGGAAAGCTAACATCAATTTATGGAGTGCAAAGTCTCCAAAACGTGGTCAAAGTTTGCACCATTTGTACTGGGAAAGGCATGGTACTGGAGATGACTTGAAATGGTATTTTTAACATAGTATCTGCTATGTACTAATAAGAACTAAGGGGTTGAGGGAACGGTAGTTTTTCTTGATTATTCAGATTAGCTAGCTGTGCAAGAAAACTGTCAAAGGAAACAACACAAGCTCATGGCATCTTTGACTACTGATAGAATTTTGTGCATCTCCCCTCCCTGAAAACCTTCTGTATCAATTTACTTACTCTCCTGCTGTGCTTTGCTACTGTTTGAGGATGTTAGATCATTAAGCTAGCTATTAGACAGTATATAGAGTAGCTGGGGCTGGATTACTGGCTGGGATTTTAAATGATCAGACAAACAATGGTATAATGTTATTAATTAGTAGTATCTTGTATTGACTAATAATGTATTACCTAAAAAAGAGAAAAAGATAATACCAGTTTACTAAGCCAAGCAATATAGTTGTTGCTTCAGTTTTCTTACGTATTGTGATCTCTAGAAAGTTCTTAAAGATCAGATAGGAAGAAAATTTCAGTTTTGTAAAATTCCTTGTTGCTACTTGACATTGCAAAAAGTCTGCTTCCTGATTAGCAGGTAGTCCATTAGTTAACAGAAAAAAGAGAGGTTTACTGGCCACTAGTATCTGACAGATAACTTTGGAATTTAAAAACTTAAGTCACATATTAAGAATTGACTGTTCACAGTCAGTACACCTTTCCAAAAAAGGTGGCTAATAAATCTAAATACTGAATTAACTCCAAAAAGCCCATTCCAAGAGGACATTCGCAAAGTAATCAAAAAAAGAAAAAATAATTTCCTTGTGAAATTATTTGCAGTAAAATATTAATTCATCTCTAAACCTCCATGATTCCCCCTGTATGCCAGCTTTATAAAATACAGAACAGGCTGGAACAACCTTAAACTCCCCACTGGAAAACTACTCCTTCAAAACATTGCTCAGTCTAGAATAGAAATTGTCTACAATACATGCTCTACATTACCTAGGAGCAATAGCACAGCTGAGGAAGTACCAAGGGCTGAAATTCCGTGGTCCATCGGGAAATTAGCCGAGCTGCTCACTGTTGCGTAAGTGCTGTTATTTAGCCTGTATTTTTACAGTGTCAGCAAAATAGCCGTCAGGCAACACCCTAATTCAAACACAGAATGACAAAACCCCTTCTGGTCTTGCAAATGAGGTTAAGAAAAATTAAACATCAACTCAAGCTGAGCTTGGGTGGAGCTTTTAGGGTCCATAACTTACTATCATAGCTCTTCTCCAGAGCTGCAGAAGTGCATGATGGTTTTCCTCCCCAGCTGGCCAGCACCTATGAAACTCTGAAAGAAATGAGATGATAAAAATGGTTCGTCTGCTTTTTTCCCTAATATATGAAGGACCTGGGAGTTGCCTTTAATGCTCCACTCAGTTAATTTTCCGCTAATTGTCTGACACTGTAAATTCTTACTCATTTACCAAAAGATCCACGTTTCTCTGCACTGAGCACCTTCTAATATTTTTTTCAGAATGTTTTTAAAAAGTTTTAGACAACAACCAACAGAATAACCTATCTCTTCCTGCCCTCCTGCCCCACTTCCCCTCAATTTCCATTGTGATTGCATTTAGTATAAAAACATCCTTTCCTGTTTCTCAAATAACTGAACTACACTCATGCTGGAGAGATTGCTATTGCGGCAGTAAGGTCACTGGTATCCTTTTGTGCAGAGTGTTCCTGCTTCGACAGAGGAGGAGAAAGACAAGAAACATCTCCCAGGAGCTAAGAAACTCCCAGGTCCTGCTGTCAACTTGTCAGAGATTCAGAACATAAAGAGTGAGCTGAAATTTGTCCCCAAAGCTGAACAGTAGCTGGAACAAGCAGGTGAGTAAAAGAAAGGTTATTTGCATGGCTCTAGGAGAAGCAGGCAGATCCAGAAACCCCTTTGTGTCCAAAGATGGCTTTCCAATTACTTCAGAGGACCTGGAATCACACCTCATATTTCAAAGACAAAATATAAGAAGAAAAGGTCATAATCCTTGGAATTCTCTGTTATTCCAAACACGGAGCATGTAGGAGACTATATCCAATTGTATATGGCACCCATCAACCGGCCTAACAAAAAATGTATTCAGCTATTAGGAATATTGAAGCCAGCTTAAAAATACCAGCTTCTTGCTTCACGAGCACAAGTTCCAGTTTTACAGAATATAGGACTTGTATTTGTACACTCTAACTACAAATAAATGTTTTACAATGCAAATAAATTTATTGCAGTGATGGACAAATAGATCAGCATTTTTAAAAAGCTTCTTTGGAACATTAGATATTTGATATTATTTTCTTTCTGTAATTAAAAACTGACATGCTAATGACTCCATGTATTTGATCACACAAATGTACTCAATGCCACTTGTGGCACCCAGGGACTTGCTATCTATCTACTCAGGGCTTGGAAAGATGGTATAGGACCTTGGGGAGATCTGTGCTCCTCTGGAGTGGCAGCTGGAGACCAGGCAGGAACCCTCAGACACTGCTGACAGCACCAGACACCCATGGGTTGAGCCTCTGGTCTATGACTAGCACCACAGCTCATACTTCATCTTATTTTGCTCAATGTCCAGATGGAGATCGGTGATGAGTGGTGTCCCTCAGAGGTCTGTACTGGGACCAGTACTGTTTAATATCTTCATCAATGACATGGACAGTGGGATGGAGTGCACCCTCAGCAGGTTTGCAGATGACACGAAGCTGAGCGGTGTGGTCGACACGCCTGAGGGACAGGGTGCCGTCCAGAGGGACCTGGGCAAGGTCGAGAAGTGGGCCCACGTGAACTTCATGAGGTTCAACAAGGCCAAGCGCAAGGTCCTGCGCCTGCGCCGGGGCAATCCCCCAGTGTCGATACAGGCTGGGGGGTGAAGGGATTGAGAGCGGCCCTGCCGAGAAGGACTTGTGCGTGCCGGTGGATGAAAAGCTGGACATGACCCGGCAATGTGCACTCGCAGCCCAGAAAGCCAACCACGTCCTGGGCTGCATCCCAAGCAGCGTGGGCAGCAGGTCGAGGGAGGGGATCCTGCCCCTCTGCTCCGCTCGGGTGAGACCCCCCCTGGGGTCCTGCCTCCAGCTCGGGGGTCCTCGGCACAGGACAGACACGGACCTGTTGGAGCGGGTCCAGAGGAGGGACACGGAGATGATCAGGGGGCTGGAGCACCTCTGCTGTGGGGACAGGC
>JAOBAS010000057.1:18181676-18235211 GCA_025311575.1 Elanoides forficatus
GAGTTGGGGTTGTTCAGCCTGGAGAAGAGAAGGCTCCGGGGAGACCTTATTGCAGCCTTTCAATATATAAAGAGGGTTCATAAGAAAGACGGGGACAGACTTTTTAGCAGGGCCTGTTGCGACAGGACAAGGGGTAACGGTTTTAAACTAAAAGAGGGCAGATTCAGACTAGATCTAAGGAAGAATTTTTTTACGCCGAGGGTGGTGAAACCCTGTCCCAGGCTGCCCAGAGAGGTGGTGGATGCCCCATCCCTGGAAACATTCACGGTCAGGCTGGACGGGGCTGTGAGCAACCTGATCTAGTTGAAGATGTCCCTGCTCATGGCAGGGGGGTTGGACTAGATGGCCTTTGAAGGTCCCTTCCATCCCAAACCATTGTGTGATTCTAAGATTATTTTATTTAAAAGGAAATACTCAGCACTTCAACGCAGACTTCAGAATAATTTCCATCTGACTTCAAACAAGGCCCATAAGCCTCTGTTGTTCTACATCCTGAGCCTTAAAGAAATCAATTATCCTTTCTGTCCATGAAATTATCCTCTGATTTTCTTTGAAAAGCCTGAGTCAGTAGAGATGCATCAGGCAGTTACAATGAAAACTCAGATGTACAGAGAAGTTTCAATACAAAAAACCCCTGGCTACAGTAAGAAAAGGAGAGTTGTGCCACAGAGTAGTCACCTGAATTGCCAGTTGTGCCTATTGACACAAGCCTTTTTTATCATGGAGTGAGGCAGAGGAGCTAAGCTGGGTAGAAGGGCATCATCTGGAAATTGCTGCAGAGAAACGTAAATGAAGAATAAGAGAAAACAGAAAGCAGTGCAAAAGGGTTCTGGGAATGCAGAAGTGCTATGGACCAGGAATTTTGAAAGAAATGGGGTATAAACTGAGTGAATTGCCCAATGCACGCTGCAACATTAATTTTTTTATGTACAGCATAAATATGCGATTGAGAAGGAAAAAGTGTTTAGTTTTTTCTTGCTTTTACCCTGCTGTGTAATAATGTTCCTGTTATTTTAAAGAAACAGGAGTCTTTCTCTTCAGAAAACTTGGGAAAAGGAAAACTAACATTTTGTAAAATGTAACATTGCAGTCATTGCACTAAAGCGGTGCCCAGAGAAATATGAATTTTTAATGTGAGGCTTTAAAGAGGTTTTTCTCTGTAAGAAATATTTAGACATAAATTTAACCCCAGATTTATTTTCAGATGATTGGTATTTTCAACATTTAAAACAGTGTTTAATAATTAGCTTACTGAGAATTTGACAGAAACATTTAGGGCATGCACAGAGATTCACTGTAAAGAAAAGATTCCTACAGAAAGGTCAGCAAAGTAAAGGGCATCTTGAAGGCTGTGAGGTTATTATGAAGTCATTTCTGTCTCCATCTTTCTTTTGATGTTGTATTGGTTGTCAGCTAGATTTTGGATAGTACAGTCAGAGATCATAGCTGAAAACTTAGTTTCTAAAAGAGCTGCAGGCACAGTACTCGCTGGAGAGTAGGAGTTTGGGTTTGGTTGCAGGGCACAACTATTTATGTGCATAAATTCTACATAAAATTGAGATGTAAATCAATCACTTGCCGCATCCAGAAGCCTTGGATGGTACTAAATCTAAGGATTGTCTCCCATAGAGAACATTCATCAGTTCAGTTGTTTTAGGCATGACCTGCAGCCTTGTATAAAATGTGATATAGTCAGTAAATTGTTTTGATTACCTTATTTGCAAGAAATCCACTCTCACATCTGCCTGATACTTTGCTTCATCTCCAAGAAGGGGTTACTGGACAGCAAATCTCCAAGAAGGGGTTACTGATCACCCTTTGGATGTGATGCTTTCTAAAGAATGGTAAACTGACTGGTCAATAGGATATGCCTGTGCAGAGTGCATACTGATAAATGAGGTTCTTTGGTTTTCATAGGTTTGAAATTAATTCTCTCCCATGAGGGTACAATAAACTTTTCAGATATCCACTGTCGAGGGATTTCCCTTTGACAGTATTTTTATATTTCTTGTGGTAATCTGTAGGAAATACCCACTGAAACTGGTAGAATAACTCCAGATTTTCTGGATAATAATTTCCATTATGCTGTGATCCTATAACATGATATCATACAAATATAAAAAATATATATAAATGTGTCAAAAATACCAAAGGTTTTACAACTACAACAGTTATTTCTAACACTTCCTCCTCGTATTGTCATTTTTCATTGGATAGTTTCAGTAAACTGCAAGTCAACATGATCAGTTTTGTTTTAATTTTGATCCACCTTTTCTTGCTCGGTTTTACAGAGTGCAGACCCATCAGCAAACATAAGGAACCTGCAAAACAGTATGTTGGTTCCTTATTTACAAACCCATTCCTACATAATTTGCACCTCAGAGCAACTTCTGTTACATATCTTTGGTCTTAGTCTTTCACCAAATTAGGAAACATGAATCGACTTGCTGAGATCATAGTTGTGAGTCTAACAGTTTGTGGGAGGGATATAATTAGTGAGATGTCATGAAGCTGGATCCACTGAAGGTCATAAAGTGCTTATCAGTTAAGATATTCCTGTAGTCACCCCCTGCTGCTTGTCTATCATCTATTATTAAATAATTAGCATACTCTTCTTTGTCGTAAAGAATTTTTTTCTTCCATGGACCTGTAGATGATGTTTGACGCAGCTAGTTTTAATATACAACATGAGTTGTGATTAATTTTCCTTTTCTCTGTCTACAATTTTTTTTTTGCTGCTTCCTTCATGTGTGCATATTTCTACATGCACAAGAGTGAAACATATGCAAAATAAAGTAGTAACAAAATAGCACATGCTAATCAGCTAAATATACGTCCTGCTGAATAAGTAATGGTAGGAAGCATTCAATCTGTGGCAAAAGGAGCCTGCTATGGCTGAGATTTATTGCTGATTGTTGTGATATCTCATGTGATAATTAGTATGGTGATAGTACCTGGAAATGGGCCTGAGCACAAACTGGCATTTCACCTGAGAATACATATAATTGCAGCCAGTCACTGCTGCAGCTCGTGTTCGTTCTTCATTCTGAACGTCTTCACGTTTTGTGTCCTGAAGTGTGGGCGTTTGTGTAACAAGACTTTTTACAATGCGCTGTGAAGGGCCAGGGTGTCTGAATGCTGGACTTCGGTTTTAAGGGACCTAAACCTTCAGCCAGAGTGGTCTAGTCTTTTCCTCTTGAAGGAGACTTTCATACCTACTGAAGGAACTTCTCAAAAGGCAAAAAGGGTAATTTACTGTCGTGGACATATGGGCAGCATTCCTGGCACTGTGTTCTGGTTGTGTTTGGAGAAAGGGCTTCTCAACACCCCCATCACAATGGTGATGAGATGGTTTCTCAAGGAGTGACGAACTGTGCTGCGGGTACTTGTAGATAAACTGTTATCTTTCCCCGGAACTCTACTGCGGAGGGTGGTTTAATTGCAGAAAGTAGTTCTGTTGTCAGGTTACAGAAGCAAGAGAGATGTATTCTGAGGGCAGAAGAATAAACAGCTAGCAAAATCTTCCCAGGGCAGCTTAGCCTTTGCATTACTTACAGCATTACCTCTTCTATAACATACTGGAAATGCTGCCCTGCAAAAAAAGAGGAATCTTGTCAGCAAAGCAGCCTCTGACATTGGCATCACTTGGGGAAGAAAGAGAGAGAAAGGGAAAAAAAAAAGAAGTCCCTTAGGGAATAGAGGTCTTGTATCCATATCTGCAAAATGTTCCTTGGTGTTGCTATTAATTATTTACAAAAATTGTCAATTACCCTGGGCTAAAAATACACATTATAACTTCGTCCGTCGAGTACTGCGGATTTTAATTACAGTTTCATGCTATATACTGCTCTTAAGCTGCATCTCAGTTAACAGTAGCCGTCTACTTCTTCCAGTGTCCCTGCTCTGACACACAGGTCAGTGATTGTGTCCTATTCCTGTGTTCCCATGGACCAGAGGGGTACGGTTAAACTGCTGCACGGTTACAAGCATAATTATTGCCATTTTCTCCAGAAGCACAGCCAGTGCTTTGCTAGTAGAGGAACTCTGACATGCTGTGAGCTCTTGAAACAGCCCCACAGTTTCAAGAAAATATGTTCATTTGATTAAACCCAAGATGCCAGCCCTTGTTTGTGAGAAGGGAATCCTGCGCCCAGAGGATGCCGAGGTAGGTCAGGGGCTCAGATCTCCTTAGCCGGAGTGGGAACGATGGGCTGAAGAAGGAGGATGTGCTGCAAGAATTTCTGCAGGACCCTTCTGCCAAAGTCAGAGGAGGCTGGGGGGGGGGTTTCATCAACGTATAGAAGTACCTGACGGGAGGGTGCAAAGAGGACAGAACCAGGCTCTTTTCAGTGGTGCCCGGTGACAAGCCATCCCTGGACCCACTCACTGTCTGGCCTGTGTTAATTTCAAAGTACTTCTTGTGGTTTTCTATCCTTTCTTTCCTACCATCCTGCTGTCTTTGCTTCAGAATTCCCAGATTAGCAGCACTTGGGGATTTCATGCCCAGCCATCCATTTTGCCGGGTCACTTCTGTTTGTAAAACTGTCCTAAGAAACTAGGTAGTTGAGGGGGTTTAGGATTTTTTAACAGCATGTTTGAGGTTCTTTTGGTTTGCTTTCCAGGTTTTTTGAGTGTACTTATGTCATGCTTTCAGGCTTTAAAACAGAAGAGCTAGAAATTTCTTTTCAAAGAGAAAACTGGAATCTGCAGGACATAATTTAGTATCAGAGGAACCTTTGAAATTGTGTTATCTCCTCAAGCAAAAAAAGTTACTCATGTTTTGTTTCCCAGAGTTTTCAGTGTTCAAAAGTAAAAATTTAGGGCATTGTCTCCGACATGGCCTGCAGCTGTCCATCGCAAACGGAGAGTCTCTTCTCCACAGACGCAGCGCTGTGGTAAGCCCCCAGCATGTCGTTCCTCAGGCCTTTGAAAGTGGAGGAGAAGTTTCCTTCTCATTCTCTTGGTGAATGGTGGAAGTGAGGAGGAAAGCAGACTGGAGAGACTGTGCTTTCTAGACGCCTAAGAAAGCTTGAAGGTATGTGTTAGGAGGTTGATTTCACCGAATAAAGAACAGGGCATATTCTTATGAAAAACAAATGCTTCTACATAAACTAGTTAGGAAAAGATTGTGTTTGTGGTTTTGAAAACTAATAACTTCAAAACAAACACTGAAAAATCAGAAAACGTTTTGCTCCAAAGCAAACTACAAGAACGGATGCTTGTATTTTTTCAAAACATAAAATGTGCAAAAAAAAGGCCTTCTATTTCCAAACTGTGTCTTTGAGCAGAGAGTTTTTATTACTGGAAGAGACAAGCACAAAATAATAACTCAAAGAACTCTCTACTGATTTTTAGAACATGAACATGTAATTTACTCCTCTACCTTCACCGTACTCAAGAGAGTTTGCAGACATGTAGAGATGAACAGGCCTCTACATACAGGCAGAAGAAATTTCTTCATTGAGCCTCTTGCTTTGAAACATTAATGCCCTTAAAGTAACAAAATAATTCCCACGCTAGCAGGGTGGTCCCACAAATCACTGCTCCATTCCCGAGTAAGAACTATCAGCTTGTGGGAGAATGTTCCAAGTATTTTGTTTGAAAGCTGAAAAATCTCATTAAAAAAAAAAAAAAAAAGAGTCACTGCTATTTAATAACTGCTTTCCTGTGATCACTCTGTTGATTACTTGGTCCTGAACTTTTGTTGTCAGACTCTTTTATACAGAAATCCTTATGCTTCCGTCAGTGCTGTTCATGTCAGATTTTTGTAAGAACTGAACTTTTCAGTCAATTCCCTGAGTTAGATGCAATTTCTAGGGTGACATCCCTCAAATGAAGCTCACAAAGGCAGGAGGCCTCCCGAAGGTGCCAGGCGGGGAGGGATCGGTGAAGTGTGAAGATGGGATACAGTCAGCAGGATTTTTCTTGCTTCTCTCTGCTATGTGTATTAAGAGGCAGTATGAATGAACTGCAGCATTAAACAACAAGTACCACTGGAATGTATTCCTCTTGGAAACCTCAGAACAGGATATCAGGAATCCCTAAAACTGTAGCTATTTGCTGTGTGAACAGATCCTGGTATTTAGAGAAGGTCCTGTGACTTAAATGACACTTGCCCCGAGACACACACATATAAACCTGTGCAGAACTAATTGTAACCAGGGAACCGCGGGCATTAGAAACTATTTGGAGAGCGGGAAAGGGATCATACTGACGGTTATTAAGGAGTTATGAGTGAGATGGAAGCGATGCTGTTTCTCTGTACCTGGGAACTGTCCCACCAGTGTTGGGTATGCCTGGAGCACTCAGACGCTGTGATGACAGGCATCATCGGAAACCCAAAATAATAAGCAATTCCAGTCTCTCTAACCTTATGCAGTTCAAAATGTATTCAGCACAAAGGTTTTCAAGTGCCTACATCAGAGGAAAAAGGCTAACTGCTTTTGAATATATTAAGCACAACTTCCTACGTTATTAACAGCTCAGATAGTTTTATCAAATCTACATAAATTGTAGCCAATTAAGCTGACAGCATGATCTGAAATATCAAGGCTCTGATGTGATAATCAAATGAATTTTTTTTCTAAATTTAGTGCCCCGTCATTTTGTTTTATAGTTTTTATGCATTGTATTTGATAAAAGACTACCTAATTGTGGTTTCACAGCCTTGTGCTGAAGAGCCACGCGAATTACTGCGTCACTGTACCTTGTCGTCTCTCGCAGAGATGGCTCGATACTGCATGAGCCTTGTGGCCCCTGCCTGGGAGCAGGCCACCCGCGGGTGTCACGGGCCCGGCCCTGCACTTAGCGTTACGCCTGCTTCAGCCCCCAAATTGGTCCTTGCGTGCCTTGTTGTGAAAAACGGAGCTCTTTTTAGCGCCAAGGCTACCTCTATTTCACACTTGTTTGCAAATTCCTTCTGAGAATAAGTAACATCGTATAATGGTAGAGCTGACCGTACATAGGTAGAACATCGTATGCAGGTAGAGCTCACCGTTACAGTCATCCCAACATCTGTTGCCCAGTCGGCAACACTACCGAGGAAATATACGCTGCAGTTGCTGTTGGGTTTTGCTGTCCCTGACTGCTGCCGTTTCAAACTCCTAATTCCCCTTTGACTTGCAGCAGCCGTCTCAAATACACTGTGTTTCCATGCACTAAGAGGACAAAGTACACAGCATAAGTAAGCATTTCCTATGGGACTATGTATTGGTTTGACTCTCAGGGTTGGTCATACTTGATTGTTCACATTTGATTTGCCGCAGGTTGTAGCTAGCTGAAAGGAAACTCACTGAACTAACCTTTACTTGAACTTGGGAACGAGTATGAACTCTGGTTTTCTCTCCCTCCATTTAATGGTTATATCAGTATGGCTGTATTTGTTTCTGACCGCAAAAGGCTGAGCTCCATGTACAGACATGGATTCAATAAAAGCAGAATAAAACCCTCAGACTTGTTGTTCAGAACTTACTCCCTCAGTTCGGTAAAGTTGCCGTAATATTGCTTTTAATTTAATAATTCAGTTACTCAACTGATAAAAAAATATAATGAGTCCTTCAGCTTTTAGCTCTCCTGGGTCTTTGTTCCTGTTTGTTGCCTTGGAGCGAACCTCATCTCAAAATTGCCGTTGCTCCTGCGCGGCCTTACAGAGCTTTTCACGGTACAGCAACGTAATCTGGGAGCAAACAATAGCTGCGGCCGTGAATGCACTTAGGGAAGAAGAGGGCGATGGCCGCACTTGCCCTGCTTCCTACGAACCGCGGGAGAAGCAGGCGAACCGGCCGTGTCCGCGGCCCTGCTTTAGTGCATTTTAACAGCGGTGGTAGCGGCAATACTGGTGCGCACAAGGAGAGAGCAGGGCTGGCACAATTGCTTTTACCGAGGAAACATCAAAGAACAAAAAACTTCCCCCAAAGCCAAACCGCTCCTGTTCTGAGGGAAGGATGATGACAATAACTAGATGGTGTTATTTCAAGGCTTTGAAAGGTGCTGCCTTTGTATATAAGATGAAACCCACACAAAGGGTGTACTGAAATGGAAGAAAGTACAAATCCGAAGACCTGAAACCAAATATTTGAGCTGCAATAGGCAGAATGCAAGGAAAAGCAAACCTCCAGTTGTTTCTGTGTTTGCTAATCATGCTGTTCTTGAGGGCAGTATCCTTCCCAAAGACTGTCAAAGCCCAGGATAGAGTATATATGTCCTCTGTTGTAATTAATTAAGGATCTCAGACCTTAATTAAGCATTTAAGTAAGGATCCCAGACCTTTTGCTTTTGAATTTCTCAATTTCCTTGGGTTTGTGGTTTTGTCAGAAAATAGCTGTATTGACCTGTCTCTTCAGAGTTTGAATGGAAGCATTTATTTTGGGCAAAAAAAGAGTAATCTTTCTCTCTTTTGGTTCTCAAGACAAGAAGAGCTCTCTCTGTGATGACAAGAGGCATATTTTCAGTTTTTCAGTCCATTTTGCTGAAAGTAAAGTGAATTCAGATGGGTATATCTCACATGCACTCTTTTTTTTAGTTTAAGCCCTTCCTTCAAAAAGTACCAGATTAGGCAATGACATAATATTGCAGTCCTTTCCACTCTTTATATGCTTTACTTAATTTTACTCTTAACTCTGGCATGGAATAGATTTGCTATTATATGTTGGAACAATTACTTCTGGGGCAAAACAGTTCCGCTTATTTAAGGAGCAGCTAAGTGTTATCTGCCAGGTTACTGCAGTTTAACACATTAGAAGACGACACCTGAGTCACCGTTGAGTGTGTGCATGCTTCAAAGTCTTTGACAAATGAGGAGAAACCTCAGCGAGGATGTTCATGTTCTGCTTTGCATGTGTAGAGAATTAGAGGTCGAGCCTGGGCAAACACCAGAGCTCAGCTGACAAGCAGTAGCTTGCTGGGTCGTGGGGCGACTTGGTCATATGTCCTAGTGTGAAGTTATTTGCAGTTCGGTTGAAATTAAAGAAATCTGTTTTCCTAAGGCAGGATGAGAAATAGAGCAATTAGCTTCAACTTCTTCAATGCCTTACTTCAGCAGACATCATAGAGGTGACTGGAGACTGGCTCCCAGGGAAGCTTGTGCTGGCCAGAGGCTAAAGGCCTCATATTTGAGCTGAAGACTGACCATCCTTCAGCAAAGTGAAGTCCTTGGGACCCCACCTGCAGTGAGAGTTTTGGCATCTGACCGTTTCCCTCAAGGCTAGCCCGTATATGAAAATCACGTGCAATGGCACTAGTGTGCTTTGAGCCTATGGAGCGTTCCTTCACGTCCCTCACCGGTGTCTGGGATTTTATTAACAGCACAGGGATCAGATAACTTTTTGGCAGAATGATGCAGGCAGCTGTTCCTGGTAGCCACGGAGGATGGCAGGACAACACGTTGCACCGCTGTCTCCTCGTCCGCCCCACAGAGGCACTGCAAGCTCTGTGTCTCCTGAAGCCTCTCTTTACCACGGAGGTGATCCTTTTGTGTCTTATACCGGGGGATTTGACAACCTTCTGTTGAACACCTACGGGCTGCCTTCACCGTGAAAGAGGGGAGCTGAGATGCCCCAGGGCCTGGGGCCAGGCTGACGGGAGCGGGGAATGGATGGCCCAGGGCCTGTGGCATCACCTTCTGCCTTGACCGCTGCGCCCCGAGGGTGGGATGAAGGCCAGCGTTGTCTTCAGCTGCCAGGGTGCAATAGCATTGCTCTGGGACAAGTCCTGGTCCTTCCCAAGGGGAAACTGGCTGTGAGACGACACACAAGGTTACAGAGAGAAGAAAGGGGGCTGGAGACCCATGTCTCACCCGTAGTCCCCAGTGTCTCTGATCACACAGGTCTGTTCAGAAAGTCCTGCTCTTCTGCCATCTCAAGAAGAGGGTGCTGCATAGGCTGTTAAGAAACTTTGAGCCACCTCTGCAAGCGGCATCGTGAAGCTTGTGTGGAGAGCTGTTTGGACACAGCTGATTGATAGAAAAAAATTGAAAACAATCAGATTGTCTTCTCTGGGGCTTCAGCAACGTCCTGAATAGAGCCAGGAGCCATTTCCCCTCACACCGGACTTACAGTGTGAACCGTCTCCTCCAGATTCGCACCTGAGTACTTTTTTAAAAACAAGAAGAACAATTTGAAAGCCGGCAAGAGAAGGAACGTGCTCTTGGCCCCTCCCTTCTGCCTTGGCTCAGCAATTATCACACATACCCAGCCCTGATGCATGAATAAAGCAAGTCAGTTCCTCCTTCTCCTCAAAAGGATTAAAACCCACATTTCTTGCCTCCCTGGAGACTGCAGGCTACCTTGGCGGGGGGCAGGGGGGGGACACAACACGACACCTTTTCTAGACTTGGAGCTAAAGCTAGGCTGCTGTGCAGAAATGAATTAAAATTAATCCGTAGACAAGAGAGCCTTTCGGCAGCTTAGCAATGTGGAGCTCAGCTGGCGGCAAGGGAAACCTGCCTGCATGTGCTGTGTACCTTGTCTAAAGGCTAATTTGTGTAGCAACAGTTTCCTCAAGCTGTGCTTTAAGAGAAACCAGGGTAGCTGCGGCTGTGCTTTTGTGCAGAGCCTGACGCCGTTAGGTGGGTGCTGAGGAGGAAGGGCTCCGTGGGAACCCCCCAAGTTTCTGGGTGCTGCTGAGGTTTACCTGTGTCCCTGGTACTCAGCTGAGCAGGTTTATCAAAACTCAGGTTTTTGTAGGTGGGCGTGAGCACAGTTCGAGGTGACGGTGCAGTTGGACCGCGGTTTTGAGGATCGCGGTTCTGGAGTCAAGCACCTACATCCCATTTGCACCTTGGGCGTCTAAAGTGCCGGGGCTCTGCCCCCCCAGTGCTAAGGAGCACAAGCCCATTGCCGCTCAGTGAGAACGATGCTCCTAAATCGCTTCAGTGCTTCTGAAAATCCCACTCCAAATCTGAATATGCAAATTGCGTATTGTTCGTTGTTAAGAGTGAATGGGCCTCTGTGTCTCTCTGCGGTCAGACCCGGGACTCGTGCTGACACGGCTGGGTGAGCGCTCCAGCAGGAACTGCTAATGTACGTTCTGCGAAGAGCCCTGCTGCAGAGCTGAGCAAGAGACAATCTTTTCCACAGAAACTGTCCATGGTGTCAGTGCAAATTCAAAACAAAAAAAATAATTGGTCTGGGATGCATGTTTTTTTAACAGCAGGTGATGCCTCTCACCTTTTCCTTCTGTTGCTCTGTGGAAAACATACTTTTTTTCTCTTCTCAGTTTGTTTAGTCAAAAAACAATTTTGTGTTGTAAAACAGGGTGTCATGGG
Organism: Elanoides forficatus; assembly: GCA_025311575.1. NCBI lineage: Eukaryota > Metazoa > Chordata > Aves > Accipitriformes > Accipitridae > Elanoides > Elanoides forficatus. The sequence goes on from JAOBAS010000057.1 coordinate 18,192,940, forward strand.
AAAGTTTAGTTCTCCCACATATCTTCTACTCAATCCTAATGCTTCATTTCTAAATGCTTGCCTGTCTCAGATTGCAAAATCAACTATTAACAGTAGAGTCTTGTACAGACAACATGCTGTAATGCCTTCATTCATGTTTTGAAGAAATCTATTTATTCCGTGGGAAAAAATGGGCTTGCATTTGAAGCTCTAATAAATGACAAAACCCTATAAACACAATAAACATATATATATATATATATATACTGGTTACTGGTGTGAAAGAACCTCATGTGTACTGTAGCTATATGTATCAAACGACTCAACAATCAGCTTTCCAAAGAAGAGACAATTACCACACTACCTGCAGTAGCTTTGAAGAAGGAAGATAATGCGAGGAATTAAGCATATCCTGCACGGACCAGGTGTCAGAATACACAGTTTCCTAATACAATCAGTTACATGTCAAGTTAAATGAGCAGCCGGAGTATGATGTCTTGCCTTCATGCTTACCCATCTCTGAAGAGATCCTCTGGGTTGTGTACAAGACGTCTGTCAAATTTCCCGAGCTGATTAAGACCTCTCGCTTTTCCATGGCAAGGAGGCCATGAAATCCAGGACAAGAGTGTTAAATATTCAGAAGAGGCTGCAGAGAATGTGTGTTAGGGAAAGGCTATGCTGGGGTTTGACAGTTAGCAATCACTTTCTTACCACTCTTCCTTTTCCTCCCGTTTGCTGTGTTTTTTCAATGTATTTTCTTTCATATGAAGTGCTAAGAGTTTCAGAGAAAATATTTGCAAAGTGCACAGAGACCTCTCAGTCTCGATTTGAATGTTTTGAAAATAAAACCATAGCCAACTTCCATCTCTTCTGTAACTGTATTTGCAGGGATGTGACCGTTGTCTCAGGCCCTCTTTTTAGTGCACGTGCCAGAGTTATATTGAAAGAAAACAGGTGGATGAATAGTACCATGATTAATCATGGTTCAATCGTGCTGTGATATTATCTGTAGGCATATCAGATGTACACTATATTTATATGGAACAACACTCACTCATACATTATGAATTCTGTTGAGAAGCCATATGACCAGGAGAAAATAACATTTTTAGAAACTGTAACTAGCACAGAGAGTCAAATGCAGGCTATTTGCAGTACAGCCTGGGTAAGGTGGCAGAAGAGGCAGGATTCGTGATGAATAAATTGGATATTGCTGCCCAAATAGAGACAACTGAGAATTCTATTTCCTTGCTTGGAGAGGAGCCCCCTCTCAGTGTCTCCAAGATCACAGAGCTTGCTGCTAATGCATTCAAAGCAAAGAAATCAATCTGAGCGAGCTTAGGGATGGGTATTGCTTCAGGAGCGGCAGCACTTGGCTTGCCCCCACTGACTGGCATCTCTGGGCACATCTTCCCTTCCAGCGGAAGAGCAGCACGGAGCAGTGCCGTCTGCCTCGCAGAGCTTCAAACCGCCCGAGTGCCGGCGAAACCCCTGAAAAATCCCGAAAGACCTGAAATGACGGCAGAGCTCCGTCCCTTGGCTGCGACTTTCAGGCAACCCCCAGCTCCTGGCAAAGCCCTCGCTGGGGTTTAGCTGGAGGCAGCTTCCGAAGCGAAGCGGGAGGGTTCTCTTTGTGTCTTTAATGGCAGTTTAATTTTGAAGCGGTGAGCGGAGCAGGCGGCAGCCTTTGCAGGACAGTCCCCTCTCCCCGGCTGGCGGGAGGAGGAAGAGAGCATCGCGCCGGACAAGGGGTTCTTGGCTTTTAAGTGCCAAGGAGCTTTTTGCCTTTACCAGCAAAGGCATCAGGGCATCACCTCCCTCTGTACTAAAAGGATCTGTGTAAGCGAAACCGCTGTATTTTTCCCCTTTCTCTGTAGGAGCAGGAGCAGGCGCTCCGTGCCGCTGCCCTGGCTGCCCCTTGTTACTTCCCCCAACCTCTTCTCGACACTAACGGAAAGGAACAGCGTGTCCCGCAGCTCCTTCAGCCCCGCGAAGTGCTAAAATGCAAAAGACTCATTTCTGACAGTCATTTCTCTTCTTGCGTTCACTGGGTTTGTCATTAATAAAGGCTATTTTCTTTCAAGCCATTGGATTTCAAATGAAATTGTGGGTTTACCAACTCTACTTGTATCACGATTCCAGTACCCTCAAAAGGGTTAACACTGAGTCGAGTTGCTTTACACCCTGGTTGTTGGTAGAGTTTGCTGGGGTTGATTTTTTTTAATTTTTTTTTTTTTTGTAGAAAAGAAGGGGAAATAATTGTTACAGAGAGAAAAATCACAGTCAAAACAGATATGTAAATGATGTGCCGTGACAGTAACTCTTAAGGGAAACTAGAGGGCAGACTTCTAAAATACTTCAAGCTCTGTGAAGCTGCAGATAGGTACCTCATTGGCTTCCCAAAAAAACATTCGATGCTTAACTCCTAGGGATTTTGCATGTTTTACCAGCGAAACGCTTTCAAAATACTGTCCTGGGATGGCTCAGGCAGCCTATTGCATAAAGATAATAGTCATTGCTGTGTGTCAGCAGCCAAGCTGCTGCTATTGTAAGTCTGCTAATTATTATACCTAATATAACTGAGTTGCCATTTCCTTATCCCTCCCTTTGTCTCAAAGTTGTTGTGTCATGAGTTGTGTCTTACTGTGTACTAGAAATCACTTTGGAATGGACGGGAGGGGGTTATTATTTTTACATGGGTGAGTATTGCTTAGCATCTGCATGGGACTTGGCTTCTGACCTGTTCATTGTGAGTTGTTTACAAACACCCTTGCAGTGGCAGAGAAAAATGGAGTGAGGTGAACCCTTATGGTCAAATTGCCAAGAAGAAAATGAAATTAATAGAAAATTTATTTGGATTTTTTTTTTTTCTTTTTTAAACTTCTCATGGTTCAGTCTTTGAGTCTGGGGTGGTTTGGGCATGCAGTATAATTTTTAGGGCTTCGAGTTGTCAAAATGAATCTTGAAGGGCAGCATTAAAGTGTTTGGCATCACACACCTGACCGAAGGTGGAGATCAAAGGAACGGGAGGCTGAGGCAGAGGCTGGGGAACCAGTTTGGACATGCCAGTTCATGCTGTACTGCAGAGCTGGGCCCTGCCCTCAGCTGGACCACGATGGTGCAGGAACAGCTGGCATTAAACCATACTATTTAGAGTTTAAAAAAAATAGAGTATTTCTCCACTGATTTGAGAAACTAACTGTCTCCAGCAACTTCTGGACATTAGGAGTGTTGAGCAGGAATGAGGGTTTCCAAGTCTGGCAGACCTAAAGTTGTGGGCCCTTGGAAGCCCCCGTCAAGGAGCTGCACCAGCCTCTTGGCAGGCTGCCGGGAGCCAGCACGGGGGCTGATAAGAAACTGCCCAGATCACTCACGCTCAGTGTTCCACGTTGCATCAGGAGAATTGCTGAAAGCGAGATGTTTCCCTAAAAAGTTAGACTTTCAAAGCATAAAACTTTCCCAGTGGAGAAATGTTCCATCCGAAAATGTTGGACCGGTTTGACTCTTGGCATACTCTAAGGTACAAAAGCTCATTGCATTTTAAATAAACTTCAGCAGCCTCAGCCCATGCCAACTCTCAAACAACAAATCAAGCAAATTCGGCTTTTTCTCCTGTAATTATCCAACCTAATAATTCTCTTGTCATTTTCCCCTTTTGCTTCACTGAAGGAAGAAAGGTTGTGTTTGCAGTATACCAAGATGCAATTTGCTTCTAGTTTCATTGGCCTGGAATTTGAAATTCATAAACAGTCCTGATATAAATATATAAAGCTTTAATCCCAAATTATGTACGTACAAACGGCACCAAAATTCAATTACCTTCAGGACACACATGATCGGATATTGTTTTATAAAATATTTTTTTTGACATAGTCCTTTCTAAAACCAGCATGAAATGCATATTTTCTTCAGGGACAAATGGAAGACAAAGTCTGCCTTGCCAGAGTTTGAACACATGGCTTTTGCAGGTCTAGCAAGTTAACACCGAATGCTTAGACCTTTCCCCTCAAATGTTAAAGTTACATGAGAGATGGAGAGTATTTGCGATGAAAAATGAATGGCAGAGCTAGCATCCTGGAGGATATGTGAAGTCTGAAGCATAATGAAAGAAAAATGCTCAGACAATGTTAAAGTCTGGTAGGAACTGAAAAATCAGGCAGTATGGAAGCTAAGGAGGAGTGGTTACGTGTTCGTTGGTGGAGGTGAATTAATGTACTCTACAGCCTGCCTTATACTTTGTTACCTGAAAACTAGGATTTATAACAATTTTCCCCGGAGCATCTCGTACCTGCAAAATTATGTGTGGTTACAAAACTAACACAGTAATGCCGAGTCATCTTTCGTACATACCAGTACGTCTCTGAAGTAACCTACCTCACTGTAAGTATAGGGGAAAGAAAATTTGGTACCTATAGCTTAACTTTTGAACATGAATAACCACTATTACGCTATGTGTCCAGTCTTAACTGATTAACTGATGCTTATGTGAATTATCAACTTAATATTGTTTTAATATGTGCTTTTTATCATTCAGTTCCTCAACTTTTTTTGAAAAGGAAAAAGCCGTTGATGCCACAAAAGTCAGTAGGCAACAGAGACCAATGGCACTTTAGAAATGCCATGAGTGAGGGCACGTACTTGTGGACTCCGTAGGAATCAGCGGTGTGCCAGATATTTCACTTTCCACAGCCTTTGTCCCTGCAACTCTACCATCTCCTGCAAAATTAAAATTCAGAATCTCTTGCTTACAATTTTTCATTTAAAAAACACAAATAATTTTTTAAACCATTCTCAGTGTGTGAAAACCATGCAGATACCAGGCAGCGTTGCTTACCACTGGGCGTGCGTCTCTGGAGAAAATGCCAGCTTATCGGGATTATTAAGTGGCAGCCAGCATGACAATAACAAAAGATGTGAGCATTCAGGTGTGAAATCAGAGAACCTTTCCAGCAGCAGCATTTTGCTGTGTGACATGTTGCATTTAGATTTGTGAGAAAGTTTTGTACATAATTTAGAGTAAAGCTTTAATATTTGATGGGAGAGCTAGCACCAAATGAAGTGCCAGCTTAAAAGAAGACCGAGGCAAGTGCCTTCCTCCAGAATCTCTTTTGTGTAGTAAGCCAACTTACTTGAAAAATCCTTGTTCATCATTTAATTATGCAGCACAGTTCTGCATTTTAAGAGTTCATATGGCATGAAACACCATGATCTTGAGGGTGATAGCCCAGTCTTATAAAGGCTTTTATTGCACTGTCTGAAGGACTGCAATAAGACTGCTGAAAGGATTCAACTGGAAGAGTCTTTGCCCTACCCTAAAAATGTCAGCAAAAAGAAAGTCAGCTTTCTCCAAATACCAGCCTCTCCAGATCAACTATTTTTCTAGGAAACAAAACTGGCTGCCCTGAATTTTCACAGAAAAGCACAGAGCAGCTGGGGATCTTCCATTTCCTGAGAAAGAACCACGATCAAGCACTTTTTGTGAGAAGCTTTGCTAGATTTCCAGCTTCCCATCCACCCCGAATAACAAATAACTTTCCTAAGTACTTCCAACGCCTGTTGCTCAGCGGTTTCAAACCCTTGACACTGTGGGGCTGGGGCAGACGCTGAGATTGTTACCGAATGTTATAGTCCGAGCTACTGACCGAGGCTTGACAAAGCTGCGAGATGCCACACGGAATGTCCTCCTCCGACGGCGGGCACAGTTCCCGCTGCTGGCCGTCCGGCGCAGCCGTCCATCTGTCAGTCCGTCGGTCTCTCCGAGCCGAGTGTCTGGCCAAGGCACCCGCAGGGCTGGTGGGGTGAAGCTTGCACCGACGTGACTGGGACCGCCATGAGAGCAGGCAGCAAAGTTTGGAGAAGTGCAAAACGCCTTCGGTCCCTCTGGTTGTGGTGGCCCATGTGGGACATGAGCGGGTTTGACTTTTTGGAGCCGTAGTGCTTGCGGTGGGTTAGCTCATGATCCAACCCGAAGGCTGTGTGTCCCACCCTGCCCCCCCAACTCGTAAGTCACTTTTGAGACAATCTAGGAATTCTGGGGTTTAGCGTTGTAATAATTTGACCATGTTTAATCCAAGTTACACAGTGCAATACCAGTCATTGCATTCTTGCCTCTTGTACTTTGGCTGCAGACACCTGTGAGGCATTTCCCCCCCAGGTTATCTCTGCGGTGGGCTACCAAGCGCTGACTGTAGGGAGTCTCTGTGGCAAAAGCACTCACCGCCATATACATTTTCTCCTAGCTGGAAACTTTGCTTTCAGAGACGCATCCCAGATGAGAAACCCCAGTCATGCAATTAACTCTCAGCAGGCGCATTTCATATTGCATCAGTGAGTGCCTCCTGACAGAGCCTTCATCACTCTCAGCACAACAAAGATGTCCTGTTGTTTTAAATGTCACAGCTTTTTTGGACTTTTAGTAGTTGATTTTTATTGCTGCTTTTCTTCTGTACTGAATATTTTATCAATCATTATTTTATTTCCAATAGTGCTTAGGCTGGCCCCTTCTGTACGTATCTTTGTCCTGTAGACATCACAGTTACCAGTCCATAAGGGGACCTAGCAACATCTTTCCATTTTCACGGTTCACCACCACCCAGGTGCACTTCTACTGACTATTTTCGGCCGGTGCCTGCAAGCTGCTAAGTGGTTTTGGTTATCATTGGAGAAATCAATAGGATTTGTAGCACCTTGAAGGAGGTAATAAGCACTTTGCAGGATCAGCTCTTAGGCCTTGGCTTTCTTACTGATGAATTTGCTACGACAATAATTCCTGAAGTTTCACCATCTCTGTTAGCCTTTGTCTTGAGAAGCTGAGTTGCTATTATGGGGAATGAAAATGAGATAAAACTTAACTGTCCTGGAAATCCCCTTCTAATCTCAGTGCCATAAATTTTTTACTACCTAAGCTCTTTAAGTCATGTGGCTTCGTTAAAAGACTATTTGGGCATACTTGTTAATATGACCAGGGTGATACCTTAAAAGGGGGACCAAGCCCTTGAGTGATACCTACCCTGGGAATCAAATGCTTTTTAAAGCAGAGGTGGTATAGGTGAATCAGAATAGCTTAACATGAACTCAGAGTACAATTTTCCCCCTATATTGATTAATAGTTGCAAAGAATAATGATTATAGGCACACACCTGCATGAACTTAGCAGGGCTTAGTAAAGTGCCACAGAGGAAAAACATTTTTTTTTTTTTTCCCTTCAGAAGGCAGTAATTGAAAAGGTAGTAAGTACTGCAGCATTTTTCTCATTAACAGAGCTAGAAAGAGCCACTGCAGCTCCTCATCAACAATTTTAATCACAGCGTTTGGTATATACTGCTCGATCTTTGCTTCCCATTGTGAATCACAAATTACCTCATATGCTTCCAAAGCAATTGAAGATGGGCCTGCAAAAACTTTTTATAGGGGTGACACTTTAGGTTATGAGAAGTTGGGGGGAAATGTTAATGAAAAGCAGAAAATTGAAATGAAAACTTGAATTTAATGTGAGGTAGACATATGTTACAGCCACTGTGCTTTAAGACGTGTAAACTGTGGAGAGGAAACATTAAGGGTAGCTCCAGAAAAAGTCACAGCAGCAGTAGCAATACAAATAACAGAAAGTATATCAGAGTCTGTATAGGTTTTTTGTAATACCTTCTTGAGGTGTTATGCATAATCAGTCCTTAAAAATTCAGTGTCTTTATGAACTGCTCAGATATGATAAACTTCATGATATGCTTTTCCAACTTTAAGAAACTGTTGATTTTTATCCCTATAAACAATATATTTATACCAGCGTCTGTAGTGAATCCATAAGCGAAAAAACCCATGCTCATTAAGGTGCTACTTCATCTAAATGATAACTAGCAGCCCATCACATGCTCTTTTAGGCAGCTTTCTGATCTCAGCCAAGAGATGCCCAAACAAAAGAAAAAAAATTACTGATGGGACTGAGGGGATAGATAGAAAAGTTCAGAACACATTTCCACACTCTAGAGTGTGTAACATTTGTAACACTTTAGAAATCCTAAACCTTTTGAATTAGTACTAGTCAGGAAGTAGAGACATTTGTTATGGGAATAAGTTCATTCTTTCTCATTGGAAACGCTGAAATCTGAGCTTGTTTGTTTGTTTGTTTGTTTTTTTCCCACTTTTGAAACTGCTACTAGCTGCAACATCTTGGACTGTTAGGAACCACTTAAGATAGCATTTGGGTCACCTACGTCCAGGTTCCACTTACCGAGAAAAAAAAGAAAGGCAGTATAACTCATGTCAAGTATCATGGCTTTATGGACAACAGGTCTTTTCAGAGAACAAAAATTTAGAAGTTATGTTCTTCAAGAAATTTTGGAAAAAGATTGATTCTGATTCAGAAAGAAAATGAGAGAGTTTGCTTCTCAAGAGAAAGAAATTCTAAGGAGAAATCCTTTAGAAAAAATAGAAATATTTCAGCAGGATTTTTCCCAAGTATTTCAGCAGCCTTGGCTCTTGGGAGCTCTCCTGGGAGCATCCTGGCAGGTGATGGCAAACCGGGGACTTGCCAGGTGTGTGGTGGCTGCCCCAAAGCTCCTCACTCTAGACACGGAGCCTGGGACCTCTAAGGGCTCCAGCTCCCACCTAAGGTTTGTGGGGCTGCCTGACCACTTACTGCAAAGCCACAGCTGGAAGCTTGGAGATACCAGAACCCAGAGTCAGTCCAGAATTTCTAGGGGTTTCAGAGCCTCTCCTTAGAAGTCAGAGCCCCAAAGTCCCTAGACAGAAGTAGGGCTCCCACAGGTTGCCAGATGTTGGACCTTGCCCTGCAGAACATGGCTTGGGCCCTCTGAGAGCTGCCACCTCTGCTTGGCTCTCTGGTCCATGGCAGGGAAGGAGGTTTGAGGGAAGGAAAAAAAAATCTAACTTGAGAAAAACTTCAAGATGTTATACCTTGAGTGAGCTAGCTGCACTAGTGTCTTCTCAAGATGAGAAGATGCCTGCAGCTGGAAAAGTGAAGAACAAGTCTCTTGCCTGAAAAATTTATAGGGGAATTTTTCCTTTTGGGTAACAACTGTCCTAGAGACCAGCTGAACCATCCAAATCATTGCATTTTACTATTGTTATGTGGTTAATCCAAGGACAACTAACGGGAAATATTGGTCCTTCAGGGAATGGATAGATTTCTATGTTTACACAATACTTAGTCATTTGCTTTAGAAAGTTAAAAAATATCTGATGTATAGAATGTAAAGAAGCAAAGCTGCTGCTTCAGCTGGCTTCAACCAGGAGTCCGTGCACAACCCTCACCATGAATAATACTCACATGGACGAGTTGCTCATGTGTTCTCTTGTCCGTGCTTATTGACTCTCTGGGAACCACTTGCATAAATCAGCTGCTGTGCCCAAGCAGTTGCAGTCTCCAAATAACTAAGGGAACAACCTAGCAACCATGCACCGTTTAATAGTACTGCACTGAGCCAAAAATCCTCCTGAGAGCTTCAGACACATACTGATATCTACTCTGGGTTTTACCGCTTAAACTGTTATGGCAGCCATTAGGTCAGTCCAACGCCATTCTTCTTAATTGTGTCATGTCGGCTGAGTGTCCAATTTATACCTTTCAAAAATGCCACAGATTTGTTCCTTATTTGGCAGGAGATACATCTGCTGCCATAACATATTGATCTGAAGAACCTCCATTTGATAGCCGTCACTTCAGAGCCACGGGGCTAAATTGTCTCTCTTTTGCAAGTTCCTTTGCTGACAAAGCTTTGTGTCAGTGTAGGTAACAAGAAATTTTGACAACGTTGTACCACGAGGAGTGTTTTCACTTGACTGTTTTTTTTGTCTTAAATAAAAAGGTCTATTGTGGTTGACTAGACATGGTGTTACGCAGTACTCGATTGCGCACGCACTACCGAACCACAGGCAGTGGGAAGGGTCAAAACTGTCCGTAGTTCCCCTTGCCATACTGTCTGAAGGCAGGTGTAATTTAATTTGAGGAACAACATATGTGTGAGAAAGTGAGCATATGGCTTTCAATAATTTCTTCCTAGTGAAGATAAGCAAAGTTCATTATCAGAAATATTATTTTTATATTTCAGTGGAAAAGACATCTTTTTTGTCTAACATTCTTTGTCAGACAAATCTAAAGAATAAAAGTTCTGACCTTTTTTGTTTTGAAACTCTCCGTGTATGTGTATGCGCAACCTGAATCTCCATTTTCAGCTGTTTACCCACATATTTCAATTGCTTGTAGGTAAAGTGCAAAAAAAAAAAGGAGAAATGATTTAGTCTTGCCAGTATTTCACAGAATCACAGAATGGCTGAGGTTGGAAGGGATCTCTGCAGGTCGTCTGGTCCAACCCCTCAGCTCAAGCCGGACCGTGCCCAGAAAGTATAAATGACAGCAAATATATTTTAAAAGGTATATGAGAGATGCTCAGATACATGAGAGCTGCTACTATTATTAGAAACGTAACAGATGTGTTGAAATAATTTGCAAAAAGCATACAAGAAAGCATAGTTTAATTTAAAGTAGGCTTTTTCATTTAGTCCATCAGCTGCCACTGGGAGGGAGTCAAAGGATGAACTCCCCTTTGCAACCCAAACCCTGTCTCTGACATCCCATCATGGTATTAATATGTTAACCTGGAGCACATTTGACTTCCTACTGCTTCTTCTGCCATCTGTGTGGACAGTGATTCCGATCGGTTATAAATACTAAAGTAGTCAGACAGGAGAAGATGAACTTAGCAAGTGGTGCCCACCAAAGGGAAGTGAGGGCTGGTGAATTAGAGCAGATCCCTTGGCACTTCGGGTTACTGCCTCAGAAAGGACAAGACTTCTACCAGATATGTAGAATTAGGGAGTCAGAGGAGATAGTCCAGCTTTATTTCACATTCCCGGTTCACTAGAGCAATTAAAGAAGATGACATGTCCCTGGATTGACCTTCTTCCCAAATTTTTCCTTCTGAAGATCAGTGCGTTTGTAATCCTAGGCTGATTCTGCTCCAGACTAACGAAAGTTCATGAACTCTGTCCCCTTCTTACCTTACTGAAACTGATACCCTTTTCATTCCCGGGGTGCTATTTGCTAGGAATGGCCAGATGTCATTTAAAAGTGGTGGGAACAAAAGTCTTTCCTAACTCCATAGGAAGTCATTACCTTCATTTCCCACTTGCACTTTGGAAGAGGCATTTTTTGACCCTTTTTATCAATTTTTTCCAATCGGTGCAAAATTTTCTCCAAGCAGCCATACCAGTTGTCCATGTGCAATGCCCACAGTATGTAATGAATGCTTTTAGTTGATTATAATCTTTAGAGTTTGCATGATTTAAATCATGCTTCACAGCTTGGTTAAACAGTACTGTAAAGAAAAGACCCGGTTCTCCAACTGTAACCTCTCTGTCTGCTCCCAAATAGAGGTCTTCTTGCTGCCTTTTCATAAATGTTGCGTGTACGACTGCGATAGTGGTGAGTAAGAGATCTATAAATGGGTTCTGGTGAGGAGTAAACATCATGTGGTTGTTCACTTTGGAAGCTTGTTGAGTGGGAGGCATTTACCGGACCTTGGTGCACTTGCTGTAATCACTGATTTTTCTATGAAGTGCTAATCGGATATGTCTGTTTTCTCCTTTGTAAAGTTACTTCTTATAAAACAGGCTGCCTTAACAGAATCTTAGGGTTAAATATATAAGGCTGGAAACTGTTCAAATAAAGGCACATTTTATTTAGCCCTCAGGTGATTCATGCACGGTCTTTAATTATACAATATTAGCACTGAATATGGTCATTTTATTGCATATATGGAGATACAGCCAAAATCTGGATTCATGTCATGTTTCATCTTCTTTCGGCTAACTTGTATAAGAACAGAAAATACTGACCATTGGAATTACTGGTGCCTTTTTTAGAGTAAATCTTTTATCTGCTTGCTGTTAACCAGTTTTGAGCATATTTTCAGGGAATAAAAGGGAGAAACAACATTAAAAACTGTAATTTTGGAGAAGAAAAAAAGCGAGATTTTTGCAATTCATTAATTTATTTGGATTTATTTTTGAAATTGCACCTATGCGGAATAGCACATAACTCATTTCTCACATAAAAATAGCCATTGCTTTTTCCTGTAGTTTGAAAACTCGGAGACTCAGTCTGTTTTGTCCCAGAAGCTAACGCTGACATCACACTGACTGCAATCACAGCCCTGCAGATTCTCAGACAGGGAATGGAGAAAATCTTGAGGGCTGAAAAATCCCTCTAATTCCATGATTCAAAAAAAGCTCCTAAGCATGTGCTTATGTCCACCCTTAATCAGGACAACATTAAGCATTTGCTGTCAAGTACATGCTTTTCTGTTTTCTTTAAAATAGCAGGGTGTTGTTCGGTATAATAAGGTTGATTGGAGTGGCAAGGGAAGCTCTGGTAGACAAGCTGCAGCAGCTGAAAGAATAACCAGGGAACATAACTGTGAGGATTATTAATGTACCGTAAGCAACCTATTTTTGAGTTTACAGACTCCCATTGATCTCTGGAGGAGTTTGAGCTCTATAAATAATGTGCCTTTGGGAGCTGGGAGAAAGAGAATTGCAGCCAGCCAGAGAGGGGTCGGAGTGGATTGGAGCATCCCAGGGAGATAATAGAGGGTCTGCTGACTGCAAAGGGGCTTCAGGTGGCAATTATAAGCAACCAGAGAGCACACCTGAGAGGAAGATAATGTTATTAGCAGGTGTTAAAATAGCACTGCTCACAAGCAGTGGGCTTTAGACAAAGTTTGAGAACAGTGGCCTTGATTTTCCTCAGCACCTGAGCACTGAGGCGAGGTTTATCATCATGGCAATTTGGTTGCTCCTGCATTTGGACGGCGAATGGCAGGGTTCTTAGGCACTGCAGTATGGTTTTTTTGCTCCTCCTGCTAATTAACTAGTCTGGTAGGTGCGTGGCCTCCTAGAAGTCTGGGTTTCCTTTGACTAGAGCTGCTAAGTCTCAGTCGTGACTGGGAGAACTGGAGACAGCAGATCTTTCGGTGGGTCCACTGCCTGGTGAGAGCCCGGTGCCATGGGAGGGGGAAGAAGAGCGGTGCTCGCTCGGCTGGATGGGATATGATGCCAGTTGGGGACCTTTCAGCCCTGAGGTCATAAAGGTATTAAGTGATATGAATATTGATTTCAGCGGGAGCTGGGTGTCAAAGGTCTGGGGTCTATGAGGACGTGAAGGGAGGACAAAGGAGTATCTGAAGAAATGGACCATGTGGCTAAAAGCAATCCCAGCAGCCGGATTACTGGCATTATTAGCAGCACAGTAATACAGGATATAACACCTTGTTGTCTGAGTTTGTAAACTCACTGACAGTTCCACAGCAAAGCAGGGACCTTGCACCTGGCCCACAAACCCACCCCGGCCCTCGTGAGCGGAGGACAGTTTCCCTCGGGACAAACGAAGGCTCTTCCCAGACTCACAGACCGGCCGAGGCTTGGGAGCACCTCTGGAGACCGTCCAGTCCTACCCCTGCTCAGAACAGGGTCGTTGCTCAGGACCGTGTCCAGCTGGGTTTTCAGTATATTCAAGGATGGAGATTCCGCAACCTCTCTGGGCAACCTGTGCCAGTGCTTGACCACCCGGATGGTAAAAGAAGTTTTGTTTCCTATTTAGATGAAATTCCCTGTATTCCAGTTTGTGCCTGTTGTCTCCTGTCCTGTCGCTGGGCACCACTGAGGAGAGACTGGCTGCATCTTCTTTGTACCCTTATCACCGAGGTCCCAAGGCGCTTGGTGTGCGTGGCACAGGACAGCTGGTATGACGAGCTCAGGAAATAAGGAAAGGCTAAACTACTTGGGGAAGATAAGCATGGAGCTCCCACGCAGGGCAGGTGTCTCCTCCAGACCTGCAGGAAACAGCCTTGCTGTCTAAGATGCTGAATCTGCTAGAAAGGTATAAAAAAAAATCACGCAATCCTAAAAACCAGAATGCTAAATTACAGCTGTCCTTCGTGCCACAAACCTGCCCACGATGCGTTTGGAGGCAGAACCTGGCGCTGGCCTCTTTCAGCGGAAGGATCAGAAACCGCTCGTGACGCCGAGGACCACGGGATGCTCAGATGTGCCTGCTGCCCTCCGCACACCCTCTCTCCTGGTGCCGGGCTTGAGCGCTCCAGTTTAATCACAGCCAGCAATTTTTTATCCACCCACCGCTGGAAAACAGTCACCTTGTGCTATTCAGGAACAAGCACAGAACAATTCGAAAGAGAATACTTGGCTGAAACACACGGAGAGCGTGTGTGGGCAGGCGGTAATTATATAGGACAGGATTACACGTGCGTGCGGATCCTGGGGAGCCGTCAAATACAGCCTTAAAGTTGGGTTTTGTTTCTGAGATCAGAAAGATAAGTACCTAAAATTACCTGATTGGAAGGAAATTTCCGCTGAAACAGAACAGTACGTTGCCTTACTGAATCGGGCACGAGGTGATTACGTTGTTTGATTGCTAATGGCCACAGAGCGTGTTAGTAGCAGTACACGTGGTTTTATGACCTCTTTCCTGTGGAGAATGACACCCCTTCACTTTTTTTCCACTCAAGTTAATTAACTTTTGACTTCTTTATTCAAAAGTCGCCAACACTTTCAAGCAGTTAGTATAAGCCAGGCAGGGTTTCTCTTAATAGCACCTCTTTTCTCCAGGGAAGTGTTTCTTCTGAAAGCTAAGCAATTCCAGCTTTTTGAATGTCCCTCCAATATTTGTTCAAATGGGTACAGCCTACACATGTTCAGGAGCACAGCAAAAACTCACTTTATGTAACACATCGTGAAATACAGAAGGTTGTCTTTTTTTTTTTTTTTTTTTTTCTCTGTCTTGTGGCTTTTTCTCTACTTTCTAAGCATTTGTTAAAGGTTCATGAGTTCAATAAAAATTAACAAAAATATATTTCTCCACCTCAAATACTTACATCTTAACTGATTAAACATATAGGCTGAGAAAGTTAGTGTCTTGAACTTTTGAAAGGTAATTGCAAAACCTGTTTTCCTCTGTATTGAGCTGCCTGGAACCACCAATATCAACAGCAACCACCGATGTCTCTTAACTTCAAAGAGAACAGGAATAGACCCTATGCTGGGCTTCAAATTAGCTGTGACTGTGCAGGAAAGAGTCACTGTAGACTGGTCAATGGAAATTGCTCTTCATTCCTCAGACAGCAGCTAAACATCCCCCCACCTCGCTTTACATAAGTAAATAAATTAACTCCAGTGGGATTTATACAAACAGCACAGAAAATACTATGCTACTGTGTCTAGAATACTGTCTTCAGTGCTGGTCAGTCATGAAAATGAGAGCAGAAATAGGGGAGGAGTGGAGCTGTGACAAAAATAGTTACAGGAACAGATACACTACCAAAAGAAGAGAGGCTGAAAATCCCTGGGACTGTTCAGTTTGGACAGGAGACAAAGAAGGAGACTCGCTACCGTTAAGGATTCTAATGGGCAGAACAGAGAGAGCAAGGGAAGACGATAATCAAAACAGCTGGGAAAAAAATTTAAAAAAACCCTAATATATATACATATATGTATATACCAGTAAATAGTAAAATTTAAAACCCCCCAAATCTGGCAAAATTAAATACTATTTTGATTTTTATCCAACTGATGCCTCCCTGCTACCATGCAGGCTCAGGTAATGGCCTAAGCTCTTAACAGAGCCGCGAAGTTTCATCAGACTGAGATTTGGAGCGTGGGTGGAAAAAGCTAGTGGATCAAAAAATTTTGATTGTCGCCCACTCCGTATTCCCCGAGCTTGGGTGTAAACAAGTACGCTCAGTGAAAGCAAAATTGCAGGTGTGGGGAATATACTCCCCCTCACAACTTACAGGTTCTTTTCTGTGTGCTTTCAAAATACCTGGGAGCACGCTGATAACTGATTAATTTCTGGTCTTGTATTTGTCACACAGGTCTGACAAGAGAAACTGAACGGATTCCAACAAATGGAGACAATTTGAAATATTTTATATATTTGTATGAAGACTATGAACTTCTTAACTCCGCAGTATCCCATAGGAAGCATCTTCTTTGTACGTTTATGTCAACACTTTCTTGTTGTCCATTTTGCTTAACATAGGAAAGTACTGCTGAAATCAAACAGACCACAGCAACTAGCAATGAATCTGTATATATTCAGCAATGATTTTGACCTGAGAACGGGGAATAGTATAATTTGAAATTTGAGCAAAAGTAGAATAAATACTTTTTTTAAAAAAAGAAAATAATTATTTGTAATTAATTTGGCTTCTTTCCTTTTGAAAAAAAAAATCAATATGAACAAAAGAGGTTTAAAATGATTTGACAGAATGCAGAATAAATAAGGAATGTAACGTCTAATTTCCTGTTGTGTACTCCTGGTTATAGAACAGGAATCGTGTATCGTGTAATAAAGGAAATGAAAGTATTAAAAGGGATGGTCTTTCTGGTGAGTTTAGCTAAATTCTTCTTTTGTTGCAGAGCCAAAGTATTTCTTTTTCTTGAGAATCTAAAATGCACTGGTGTTCTGATATTTATGCATCACCTTTACTTTATACAATGAGAATACAAAATGTGAGCTAGCTGACAGAAAACCTGCAACCTTTATGCAAATAAACAGGTCATCCAGCTTTGATGGAACATGTTCCTGAGTATAGGTGAAGGATCACTATCTTCAAAAGCCCAAATAAAAAGGGAACATTGAAATACTGATGCTGGGCAAAAATCAAGTACGATCACACCAACTGTTACATATGATGATTAATCCCTGACACTTCTTTTATATGGACTGTACATAAATGAAGACTGTTCGATGCATATTCTATTTTTGGAAATGAGATCTTATTGTTAGAGAAATTAAATACATTGTGTCTCCTTGGTCTCTCTTGTGTTATTTACTGTGGAGGGATAAGAGGAGCTGTTTTGTAATAATACTCTTCTTCTGTTGATTGAAACTATTCTACATGCTCTGAAACTCTCTGCCTGGCTCTTGTTTATTCAATTAAAATAAAGATAATTATTCTGGTTAGAAAAACAGATTTCAAGTGCAATATTACTAAAAACAACATCCATTTAATTCTTGTGTGCTCCATCAGACAATGCAAATCTAACTGGTGATATTTTTGTATTTTAAGTTTTTACATACATTTGCATGGCTTTGTACAGGAAATTAGAAAGAAGCCCCACTCACTGCAGCTCAATAAAAAGGACATTCTCGTATATTTTACTTTTGATATGCAATACTGACGTTGCTTACTATCCTGCTTCAACCTTACATGCTCATGGGTGATTTCCCTTAATGCCTTCCTTGGAGGCGAACATCCCTAGAGAACAGGTTGAAATGAAAGTGTCAAGAGGCAGAATGCATCAGGAGCGCCTTTCATTTGCATACCGATAAGATTAACATGTCTATTCAATCGAAAATGAACAATTTTCCCCCACACTGCATTATCAGTCACTGATACTGGCCTGCATTGTTCCTGCCAGTATGGAAGTGAGAAAAAGAGGAGAAAACACTGAATCCCTTGAGCCAAAGGCATGTTGAAGGCAAGATGAGCCAGGGCCTCTGCTTTGATTATTCTTTACTCACTTTAAAAATACTCATTTCAGAGAACTGCGGAAAGGTAAAGACCACATTTTTTTCTCCTCCTTTCACAGTTAGGAAACTTCATAGTGGGAATTCCAGGGGATGGGGAGAGCTGGGACCACATCACAGTCAGCACGTCTGAATGTGTAAGTGAAAGAAAAAACCCCAAACATCCCTGAGACAGACGCGTGCTTCTTTTGCCAGATTTCCACTCCTTGTGACAAAGCGGAGGATACCACTGGTGGCCATCGAACCAGCTTAATGCTGGTGAGGGGCTGGGCAGAGACAAAGAATATTTTTTCTCGGCTTCATTTTTAAGCAAAATTTCAAAACATGTATGATTTTAAACCATCTTGCGGCTGACAGCTATGGGGCGTGGGGACCAGTGAGGACCCCGTGTTAGGTCTTAGCACTGCGAGGATTCTTTATCAAAGCATAAAATTAGCAACTAAGTACTAGAGAAAAAGGAGGCTATGAAGGCGCTCTGGGTCTCAGGTAGCAAACTGGTAACAGCGGGTCTGGCCCACGCCGGGCCAGTGATGTCACTTTTCATCTAAGTCTTATGAAAGGGTCTGACTGTAGGGCGTACAGAGGCCAGTGAAAGATGCCCCAAGCAGCTCTGCAGTCCCTTACTTCTGGCATGGAAAATTTTGCCCCTCAAATGTTGCGTTTTGGCACCATTTTAGGGAAAGATTGAGGTCTTACAATGACAGATGAGGACAGAAATACGTAATAACGGATCACGCTAAAATCATGCTTCTTTCATGTGGTTACGTGCCAGCCTTTGTCAGTATGAGCCAAACTCGTTAACAGCGATATATTAACACCTCGCTGATGAGATGATACGTGACCACCCCGAGGCACTGAAGCCGGAGGAACGGTCGCAGCAAAATAAATAGTCGTCATATCTGAACCACAGAGATAAACTCCCCTCCGGCCCACAACCCCTAACCTGCTTAATGAAGAACCCAGGAAATAAAGCAAAATAGCTGGATTTCAGTGTCATCCCTACACGCTGCTCTCCGTATGGTGCCGGTGCGACAGTAAATCAAAGGGACAGTGTTGGTCTGGTGTCAGTAAGCTCCATGCATGTAAAGTGGAGGAAGAGTTTCCTTTGTTAACTCCCTACCCAGTGCTCTGCACTGCAATTTTTGGTTTTTATCCCAATGCTGAAAGAGACACGTCTTTAATCCAGCGGACTGTATTTTCCAGAGAAACTGCTCAAAAATGTGGCGGAGACATGTTCTGTTAGAAAACCAGAAATAGTTATTGTGCTGTGCCCACGGCAAAGGGTTTAGTCTAATGAGACACCAAGACCCCGACACTTTCGGGGAGAGACTTTTAATCGTCGGCCACTGAACAAAAACATGCTCTAATGATTTCTCTGATCACCTGCATGGAAAAATCCGAACACATTTAACTTAGAGGTAAAGGTAGAGATAAAATAATAATTACTGTTACCTGAAAACTTTTGGTGAGTTTGAGTATATTTCAATTGATTACTCTTGTTTAATCACTTTCAATTAAAAGATTATAGTGCTACTGCATTTCTAAGACAAATAGTGTTACTTACTTTAAAACTGTGGAGGCTTGGCTTTATGCATAACTTGAATTATAGAACTAAACCAGCAGTTTTGCATTTTCTCTGATAGCATAAGCTGTTATTTTTAGTAGCAAAAGCAAGGTCCCACTGTACTACTTTACTTACTGTACCAGCAAAACATCTGTAGTTACATGCAACTGTGTTTATGGACGTGAATTCCCCAAATCACAGTCTTGAGCAGCAGTTTGTTGAGTTCAGTGGCATCTTACCAGGACTGTGCTCAGCGCAATCACAAGGGTGATAAAGATGGCACTTTTATTTGTCTCTTGTTCCATGCAGTCTGTAAATTATATATGGGAAAATGTAATAAAAATCCGGCTCTTTGACTGTTTTATATTATAAAAAATTGATCTTGAGAGAAGAGAATCAGAGAAGGCTGTCCAAGGAAAATAGTTGTATTTTTCTTGGTAAAAGCTTTAGGGCCAAAATGTTGAAACAATTTTCTTTTGCCCTCATGACTAAGTCCTGGTTTCTCTAATGTGTACACATTTAATTTGAATGAGTTTTTGCTTTATGAGTGAAGCAGATTAAGTAATGCGCTTGGCAAAAAAAATCCTAATTTTGGTATACGAGCTGCCTGGTACTGGTGGTGCATGAATAATTACAAAAGAAACTCCCCCTAAATCCAGTTTTTCAGCCCTCAGAAAGTACTGCAGCTTTGCTCCTTACTTTATGCCCCGAGATAAAACAGTTCTCTAGAGACTAAAAACTAAGGGTTGGATAGAAGATCAGTCAAACTTGGTAAAATCCAGTTCTCCTGTGTCTTTGGAAGCAGTCTAAAGCCATTTATAAAATAAATACATCTGTTCACATGTTATACTCACTTCCCACTACATTACTTTGCAGTAACAATGAAGTGGATGTTTTAAAATATATCCTACAGAAGACTGTTGACTAACTGCAAGTGCCAGAGCAAAGTGCCAGAGCAAAGTGACAATGTTCTGGCCCTGATACCAACCGTGGGTTTCATATGCACCGGTGGTTGGGAAATCTTGTCTGGTAACTAATTACATCTGATTTTGTCTGCATGTCATACGGTGAAAAGTGACCTAATTCTTCACTGTACTTGTAGTGAAACTGGAATTAGATTTTCTTTCTTAGAGATGCTGCATTCTTAGTATATGTTTTTTGCAGGTACTGCAGTAGTTTCTATTGAGAGTATTCTTCACCTAATGCAGTGGTTCTTCACCTAATACTTATGACTTCCCTAGATTGTAATTTTTCAGGGTCAGAATGGGTCTTAACACATCTCCCGTCTATCAGGAGACTGATAATCCAAGCCCTGACCTGAGCAGAAATGCAGAAGTCAGCATGCAGCTGAACTGGACATTGTAATGATGCAGCACATGCTATTCTCTGTCCTTCTTAGCCTTAGTGTTGACCATGTGAGGCAAGTTTGGACACAATGGGCAGGATTTACGTGCCTGCTTAGGCACGAGGAAGGTCCATATGAGTAGATCATCAAGTGCAGGGGGACAACGCGAGTGGGGTGGCCTCATAGAGACTGAGATGGGGAAGGTGGGGGTGAGAGGCAGAAGAGGGCTTAGGTGTAGGTTTCTGCTTCGAGAAACAAGTCAGGGAGCAAAAGTGATTTCAGGGCTACCAAGATCCCTGCTGCCATGCCACTTCTTTCCTCCTGCTCAAATTTTCTAACAACAGGTGGCTCAGCAGGGACACTGGAGCAGGTCCAGCTAGCTGGAGAAAGGCATGTGCTGGGCTGACACATGGCGGATGAATGCTTAGAGGAAGGGCAGAGATTTGAGGAGGCATCTCAAGGCCCTTTGGATCCTTGCTGAACTCAGGAAAACC
Organism: Elanoides forficatus; assembly: GCA_025311575.1. Lineage (NCBI taxonomy): Eukaryota > Metazoa > Chordata > Aves > Accipitriformes > Accipitridae > Elanoides > Elanoides forficatus. The sequence continues at coordinate 18,213,885 of JAOBAS010000057.1, forward strand.
ACCTTGCTCCTTGCTCCCCATGAACAGTCCTGGTGTGTGCTGAGGTGCCGATTTGGAGAGGCAGGGTGAGTGGTGGAAGAAGCTGGGAGGGTTGACTAATTAGGACTCTACTTCTCAGTGTTGCTGATTGCCATCACAGCTGCTGCCAAGGCTGGCCCTGGCCTGGTGGCCGTATCTAGAAACAGAATATCCAAATTTGTGCTTTCTTACAGAAACTAGGAAAGGAGCACAAAGTCTCAACTGTCTTCCTGCACAGTCAAGTAGCAACTGCACACACACAAAAAACCAAATAAAGCACTGCCCTATGGAACACATAGTGTCCTCCTCTCCCCATGACAGCCGTGTGTCACCGGAGCCGGGGTATGGTTTACCAGCCCTCTGGGTTTCACGATGTTCTCGGCGCTTCTCGCATACTTGCTGCATGCACATCCGTGCGCTCATCCTCCCTTTTTATTGCTGAAGGTTAGTGAGGATAAATGAAAGCCTCCAATGCCACTTTCTATGGCCAGTTTAGATCTCTCAGATAATCTTCCATGAGGTCACCCACCTCTTCTAAATGTCATGCACGCATGTGATCTGAAAGCCTTCACAGGCTGTCCTCACGCCTGAATGACATCCCGGTGACTCAGGCACTAATGCCTCCGAATGAGGCCGCATCTTAATTCCCTGCTTTGACTGTTTCTCCAATAAACTGCCGCTGACCATCCTCGCGCTGAGAGCTGACACGCGGGGCAGTGCGAGGAGGGGAGAGCTTTGAGGAGATCCGGAAAATTACGCGGGATGGCACTAGGTGGTTGAGACAATTCGGTCAGCATCAAATTCATATGGTTGTGACACAAATGGGACATCTGGGCTCTTCCCTAGCCCTTGAGAGCAGAGGAACATGCTCTGCCTACGCCGCGTGTCCGGCAAGGCAAGCGAAAGCCGCATGCGCTCCAGTCGTGGGTCCGACCTAAAACCGAGGGACGTCTGCTGGTGTAGCTGCGCTGGTTTGAGCAGCAAGTGAACCAGCATGTTGGGGAAGAGATTTTTGCACACCAGGATGGCATGGTTATTTCAGGAAATGCACATGTATGTCAACGAGGAGCCATTAGTCCTCCAGAATTTGGCTCATCGTGTCCCAGCATTCACACTGGTGTTGCATTGCCCAGCAAATCTTTACTGAGAGCAGCTTCCAACACTTCAAGGGGGTCTCTCTCCTGCACCTGTGTCGACTTGGTATGGGACAGAATGAATCAGATAGAAGAACATGGCTGGTTTTAGATTCTTGCTTATTGATTTTTTTGGCTTACTGATATTTTAAATACCTTGCTCCTTCTCCTCAAGGAAAAACAACCAAAGGAAAGTGACATCCAGAAATGCAAATTCCTAATATCCAGAACAAGAACTATTTCTACTCTACAAACTTCATCTAAGATAGAAAGCTGCCTACTTTATTTATCTTTATGTGAGACGGGGAAAAAAAAAAAAAAACAAAAAGAAAAAATAACTCTGACATCAGCGGTGGCAGAGTTCATTTCTGTACTACTCCAGTCAGTTGTCAAAAACGCGTTCTTTAAGGACTGATCTCCGCAGAAGTGCTCAAGTCGTGACATCCCTGGGGAACAGCTTTTTAAACAGCAATGATGTTGGGCGATGACCTTCCAATGGCTCTTCCTGTGAAGAGAGGCAGTACTTTCAGGCAGGCACTTTGCATGCCCTTTGTCCTGCACATTTTCAGCTTACTGACATGCTCGGTAAATTTTCCAAACAGCAATTATGGTGTCTCCAAAGCGTCACACACCAGCACACGTCCCAGGCTTTTTCCTATTTAAAGGCTTTTTTTTTTTTTTTTTTCCAGCAAAGCATCCTTATTTAGAAAATCACTTGTGTGAACCACCAAGGACTGATAAGACACACGCTTCATAGTTCAGAGGACTTTGTGATTGAAGCCTTGTTATGAGCAGAAGATCCTAGAGTACAGCCCTCAGAGGGATTCAAAAGACTGTGTAATCCATCTCCTTGCCTCCAAGCCCAAGCAGCTATACTTGCCTAGTTCCAGGCAAGTTTGTAGGGAATATATTCTTTACAGCACACTTTAAAGGTCCATCCATGGTGGCAACCCTACGACCTCCCTAGGCAACCGATCCCAGCACTTTGTTATCCTTACTGTAGAAAGCATTTCCTAATTTAAAGCTGATATTATTGGCCTGCATAAATGTAACACATATGTGTGATATTACATATGATGCCTGTGCAGGAAACATACAACACTGAGTAGGGCAATCAAATTAGAAAATTATGTCGATCCTATCAATTTCCATCCTAGGGGTGAGAAAGCAAACCTTGTATTTCCCAAGGCATGATTAACCTGCATGCACAGGGCTCTTGAGTGGGGGCCCTGGTCTCTTGTGATTCTTCTACGACAGATGGCAAAAATAATGAGTCTTAAAAGAAAGTGAGTTGGTTCTTGCTGAACCCAAGCAAGAGCTAAAGGATTCTGGTCAGGAGAAGCAGCTCCCAGTCATGTGAAGCTTCACTTTCTCTAATGCCTACACAGACCAACCCCAAAACAAGGCAGAAAAGGAAGAGGAGAAATTAATAAAAGTTTAAAAGTCAAACCCCAGACCACTGCATCAGGCAGAGGGTCTAGCTCAGCACACAGTTTATTGCCTTCACAGGCAAGTAGCTCACATGAGTACGCAGGAGATATTGGTGTTATTAGAAATCATGTAATTCAAACGAAAAGAGTCAGCACGAAAGGAGTCAAAGCACAAAATTTGGTAATAGCTTCCCCAGCAATTCTCCTTGTTGGGATTTTTGGTCATGATGAAATGAAAGGTAGGTATAAGAAATAACTGCTGGAGAGCGTTTCTTGTCTGAATAGTCTCAGGAAGTTGAGATGAGGTTTGTAGCTAAGACGCATTGAAGCTTTTCTGGAGCTACAAGTTACTACATATAGTTGTGTAGTGAGTGTAGAAGGGCTACAATAGTTTTGGAAAACCTGGCCTTTTTTTTTCTTAATACAAACTTTCACCACTAATAGCAATCCCAAGAAAATAATTTTCTCTCCCCTCCATCCAGATTTATTATACGAGAAAGTAGTCCTGACTTCCCAGCAGACCATTAGCATCCAACACATCAGCCCCATCTAAATGGATAAGCAGAATGAAGGCATCCATCTCCATCACCGCACGCATAAGCTTTTAAAAATAACACGCTGAAATGGGCCAAGAAGAGAAGAGCTTTAGTCCTTCATCCTTGCACATAAGTCCCATAGTGATGCCTGCTTTTATGGCAGTGCGGGCTTGCATGGGAAGCCAGCATTAAATAGTTTAAGGTTGAATAGCTTGGCTCCCCTTGGAGCTACCATCTGTGACCTTTAGAAGACTGTGCAAACCAGAAGCTGGTAAATATTTGTTTCTAAGAGAAACCCAAACAATTAAGAGCAACAAGATTTATTGACAGCAGTGACTTACAGCAGTGGCCTCATGGGAGGGCGGTTGCCAGCACTCTCTGAGTGTTTCTAAAGTGCCTGTCGTACACAACACTGTCCTGAACCAAATTGGACAGTTTGGTGTCACCTTGCTAACAGAATCACTGCATTTTAGTAGGTAGGAAGGACATTGTCATGAGGGACAATGGCCATTAGGATTGTTTAGCTGCCTGAAGGGACCCTGGCCTCTAAATGCCCTTTCTGCCTTTGAAAATGCCCTGAACAATTTCTTCCTGATATCTTATGGATGCCTATTTATTCTCTCTCTTTGTCTTTGTAGTTGAGAATTTCAAGGTACGGGAAACAACAAATGGCCCGCAGGAACCGAAGTTCTCTGCAATACCTCTTTTCTGGAGGTTATGGTAATGTGTTGTAATTCTAGTGGCTGTGGTAATGTAGTAGTTTCTCCAGTAACTCTTTTCTGAAAATATGAGGAAGATTAGGAGAAGGCCCTACCTGCCTAGCTAAAAAAATAATAATAATAAAAAAAAAAAATTAACCTTCTAATGAAAACATTTCCAGAGGGTGAGGCAGTAGGAAAGAATCCCACAACCCTATCTGCTTCTGAAATAACCCAAGTGAAATCAGCAGTAGCAGCAGCAAGGGCAGCCATGCAACGCTGGTGGCTGAAGACTGTGCTCCTTAAAGCGTCAGTGAAGGCTGCAGCATGGGCATGTCTGAGCAGGGATTACTGCTGCCCTTCCCCGGCCTTGCTCACCCCATAAGACTGCTGATGTAATGTCTACACATCGAGCACATCAAGAGTTAACACATTAAAAATTACGTGCTGTAGGTAGAAGCTCATCAGGCTCTCTTCTATAGCAGATGAGGGGCTCAGCTGTAAAAGGGTCTGATCTTTAATACAACCTTTATTCCAATAGGACCACTGGGAGCTGAATATACCCTGCATGTCAGGTGAGAAAGCAGGTATAGAAGACTGAAAAATTAAGCTAAGACAGATGCTTTGGCCCCCAAAACTTCTCTGTGCTAAGAATGTTGCATTTCTGCTTGTACCAGAGTTGATGGCAAAATTCCTATTGGCTTCAAAGGAATCAAAACCAGCCCTTATTTTCATACAACTCTGTAAACGTTGAACTGGAAAATACTTATTAGTTCACAAAGCTCATCTGAAGAAAACTGCAAAATATTACCCCCTGCAGAAGATGTGTCAGGCTTCTAACAGCTGTTTTGTATTGTCAAAGGCAAATAAACCCTCTTGGGGAAAAAATGGACAGGTGATTTGTATGGCGATTGCTTTCATTTTCTTTTTATTATTTCTACTTACAGCCTCTTAACCATAGTGAGGAGTAGCGGAAATATCAGGGCGTGCAGTTTGTTTGCATAGATTGCTTGTTATTTCACAGGTACAGCTGGTGGGTGTCAGAAGGGAGTGGATTTGGCTATTTCAAGGCATGTCCTGAACTTGAATGTTTTCTTTTCAAGGGTGTGTAATCATCCAGCCCTGGAAATGATATTAGGGCTGACACAGGGAAGTATGGGAGAATATACTTAATGCAATCTATCGTTCTAAAAGCCTTGGCTTAGCGAGTGTAACGGAAGTGCTATACTAGCAGCACACAGGAACTGCCTGCATAGCAATGGGCTGGAAGGCTGCCTCAGGCCTAGTTTGTGAAGCTAATATATTAATTTTGACTTTTTTTTTTCAACTAGGGCCATCGGCACATTCATAGGTTACTGTGAGCTCAATGAAGGTGTAGGCAGAGAGATTATCTACTCCTCTACATAAATAAACCTACTTACCTTTTAAAATCAGATCTCCTCTGACCAGATTTGTCATTTCCATAGAACAAATTAAGGAAATTTTCTTTGCTGTAACTTGCTTGTTGGACCATAGTTGGACCAGCGAAGAGGAAGCCTAGAAGAGGCCAAAAGGTAGGGAAGCTGTGGTTGTACCCTGTCAAGACGGTCAACGTTGGCCTAAACTACCCTATTGCTGTCATTGCACGACCTCCAGAAAGTACTAGCAATGTCATTACTTTTAAAGAATTTGAAGCACATACACTTATTTTTAATCTCCTCTCCCTTTCAACAGTAGGATCAAATTTACACCATTGTATGGTAGCTCCATTTAACCACATTTCTCATTTGACTCCAGCTCTGGTTAGCATTCTCCCCTTTGATGGGACTACTGTCGGGCTCAGAGGAAGTTCCTTGACATCAGTGCTGCCTCCTCGAACGGGGGAGGAGATGCAACTGGACTAGTTTTGTGTCTGTGTGCAAGGACTGGATTTTCTGGACGAAGCACGGCATCCTGCAGAAGCATATTGCCCACCCTCACCCCAAAGGAGCACTGTCTCTCTACTGCAGGAGGACTTTTGCCAGCCCACCTGAAAGAGCATCTCTGGCTGACCCACATCCCTCAGGAGAGCGTGCGCTTACCCCAGGGCCATTCCTTGGTACCACCGCAAGGCTGGAGCGGCCCATCCAAGGGCTGCTGACTTCTCATGTCAGACAAACCCCATGGTTCTGCTGAGAGACACCTAGTGCCCTTAGATGGGCCACCGGGGAGACCAACGGACAGGTAAGTCTTTGTAGTGTTGGGAAGGTGGTTTGCTCTTAGGCATTTCAAACTTTATGCCTTACGGGGTTTTTTTCTCTTTACCTGTCTGCAGCTTCACGTCTTCGGTGTGGCAGAAGAGCTAACATACAGCGTTGACTTTTCCCCCTCAGGCAAAATCCAAAGGTCCCCTGAAAACTCTGCCGTTGCACCCAGAAAATGATGCTGCGCTTCATGCCAGGCGCATACTGCCGGGGCTTAGAGCACGGGCTCTCTATGCTCACTGCCTTTGAGAGTCACACAGGTCAAGCCTTAACCTAGGCAGACAAGACCAAAATAAACCTGCGGAAATAGAGGTGAGTATCTCTACAGCCTTTCGAGCCAGTTTAAGTAGACTATGTGTTTTTCTTCTGGGCAGGCAAATGCTTGCAATTCCATAGGGAAGTCAATATTTGCATTGTTGCTGGCACCAGAACTCTAAAGTAAAAATTAATAAAGATGAGCTCATAGTACATCAGTTCTTGGAGAGTGACTTGGGGATGAGGGGTTTGGCTCACCACTATCCACAGCTTACGTGCGTGCCCAGTATGCATCCCGCTCATCCCAGGGGAAGAGGGGAGACGACTGATACCATGGTCTGCTGGGACGCTGGCCTAGGGAATAAAACTTGGCATATGCAGTCCAGTTCCTGTAACTACCCCAGAAATTTCTGAGTGCTTGTGAGCAATTGAAATAAATAGGATTAACGGGTGCAGGCGCCACCCTTTCAGTCCCACGGGTGAGCCTGAGAGTTGCAGATCATGGAGGGATGGAGTCCGAGTCATGAGGTGACATGCTGCTGCTGCTGCTAACAGTGATGATGATGACGACCATAGCGTACGGATTCTAGGAATGCTTCTAGTGATCGGTTGAGTATGGACGTCGGGCTCTCATTGTCTCACAGAGTGACAGCACTAACAGCAGCTGATTACACTGTAATCTTTGCTTTCCTAAGCCACAGCCTATATCTTAGAGAGCATTTGCTTGAATGTGACTTAGGGAGTGGAAGAGGATGGAAGAGCTGGCTCCTAAAGAGCTCGCGAGAAAAGCACCTTGATTTCAGAGACACCTCTGCAGTCTGCAGCTTTACTTCATCTATATGGTGTCCTAAGAGAGGAAAAGGTCATTTGTGTTTTCTCCTCTGTGGTGCCAGAGCACTGGCTGCTCCGTACCTTTCTATCCCTATAAAAACGAATCCTAGTTCTAATTACAAGTAAATGCATTCAGACACCATTGCAACACGGGGAACCAGTCCCCGTTTCCTCATCATTTTCTTAGACCTGAGGTGTGGGTCCCAGTTATACTGGTTTTGTACTGGATACACGTATAGCTAGGACCGGGGCAACCACATCAGGGTGGACCGGGCTCTCCGCAGCGGGGCCAGAGCTGGGAGCTGCCGAGTAGATCCAGCCACAGGCGAAGGGAAGGACCCAGCTCTCCTGCCGTTAGCGGTCATACAGCCCAAAACTGCAGCTTTTGCCACTAGATGTACCCAAGAAAATCATGTTTGGGACCCCAGTTCAACCAGCCGCAGGGTCTTGGGGAGACAGGAGCATTTCGTGGCAGTCAGAAATGTTCCTGTTATAGCGGGGGGGGGGCATCCACGCCTGCAGAAGTGACCCACGAGCCAGCAGCTTCGGCCAGGACTATACTCGTCCTCGCTGTCCGAAGTCAGCAGCCAGCCCGGTCTCCGAGCAGCCCCGAGCTGGATGCAGAGCGAAGGTGGTCCCGGGCAGGGGCTGCAGATCCCTCCCTGCCCCAGCTGCAGCACGGGCAGCGCTGCCTGCCCGGGGAGGCGGGGGGAAAGCAAAGGTGAGATGCAGAGCAGCTCCGGAGGCACCGGCCCATCAGGGGAGCAGACGGACCCCCAGCAGCCCTCCGCTGTGAAGGCCATTAGTACATCTGCTCTGAAATGGGCTTGTTAAAATACACGTTCACCTTCGTTATCCTCCAGCGGCATTGCCTGACTCATCCCGCTGCTGTCGCTCTGAGACGGGAACCCAAGCTACAAACTTTCCCAACTTGTTTTTTTACGCACCCGGGAAGCCCACGGCTAACCCGCTGAGAGAGCAGTGGAAGCCGTAACAACATCTGTCTTCACGGGAGGCACACGAAAGGGAACCTGAAAAAAAGGGAGAGAAAACAAAAGAGGCACCGGCTGATTGAAAAACTGTTATTTCGCGTTGCCAGTCTGACACAGGATGCTTTCTCGCACCGGTGTAGCTAGTGCTAGCGTAACCCAGTTGGGACAAGGCCCCCCCCAACCCCCGTGTGCCAATGGTATTTCCTCCTCTTTTTCCAAAAAACCCCACAGGAAACTGCCAGGCAGCCGTGGCTTTGCAGCAGGCTTTGGCCGGGGTCCCTGCTCCCACCTGCAGCGACCACACTAAACCTCCTCTTCTCCCCGGTGGCAGGCGAAGGCTTGCGCTCAGCCAAAGTTTTTCCTGCCGGCGTCGTGCCGGGATGCGGCCCGATCCGAGGCGGCAGAGGGACGGATACGCTGTGCCGAGGGTTTGCAGGCTCCTCCGGCGGGCCGGGGGATGCTCTGCCCTGCGCTGAATCCCTGCTGCCCCAGCCTCCCCCGGCCAAAATGGAAACCTCGTGGCCTAAGCCCAGCTCATCCAAGCCGGTAACTTTCTCCTTTGCTTTTATACACAGGCGTGATCTCGCCAGATGCCGCTTTTAGCTGCGAGAAAATTTCTCCCTCTTAACGTTTTGTTCTTAAAGGCTGCTTTCCCTGGCTAAGCATCCTTTGCTTTAAATAGATGGGGTGACCCAAATACTATTGTAAATGATTATTCGAGGATGAAGTACAGACTATACTCCAATGATTTTTACAAGACAACTTAAATCAATACAATCTTTCTGATTAGTAGTTTCTAGAAAACCTGTATGCTACATCATCCCTATTGCATTCATCATGCGGCTCACTTTCGCTATATTTGTTCATGCGGCACGTTATCAAGCATCTGAAGCGCTGTCTCTGTTGTCCTCGGGACTGTACTGATTTCTTCTGGAACAAAGCGTAGCTTAGAAATCCTCCGCTGTGGATTTTTGTAATGAATATTTTATAGTAAGCCACTTGTTACTGATAAGCCTAATTTTACTTGTGCAACTCTTTTTATAACCTTTACACTTTAAAAAAAAAATTGGGAAAATTTACAATGGTAATTGAAGTGTTTATTAACTGATGGCCTACTTGCAAGATTCAACTGAACACGGCATTGCAATTTGGGCCATTTTTCAGATTTGTGTAGGAAAAATGTAACTACAAGCGTAGAAGCCAACATTTTTCACAGCACACCTCTGAATATTCTTTTTTATTGCAGACTGTCTACTGTAGTATAGCAATAATTTCAAGAGAAAGCTACTAAAAGCCTGAAATCTAAATCTAATTTAAAGTCTAAACGATGCACATGATTAAAAATGTATTATCTATTCCCAGCAAATCAGTATCATTGAAACACTAATGTTTCCCTAATTTTAAGCACCATCTAGTGAGTCAAACATCAGATCTGATCTTCCAAATTACGGCTGAGAAAAATAAGATCATGGCTTCACTGCATCCCACCTAGTGCTAGGTCTCTTCTTGAGATTCATGTTAGCTATTTAGTCACGGTCTGCTCTCTGGCTAATGGACATTAAATATTCCTCCCAAGGCGCCGAAGACCCGAGCTGCCGCCTAGAGATAATTTGTCTGTTGACAAAGGAGGGTGCCGGCTGAGTAGGCTCCCTAGTTAGACAAAGCTAACTGCCTAAAAGTGGAGCAGGGAGAAACCTCATTTCAATAATGATAATCTTTTTTTGTCACTCCAGAGCCAGGGACTGGAAAGGCCGTGGCTTTATTTCAATTATAAGTGAAAGAAAATAAAATCTCCGGGCAAATAAACAGCTTTATAAGGAACATGATTCTTACTATTTCTATTAGCCGGCTTGCCATGAAGATGGAGTAGGTCTGAGAGGGAATCACACAGGAAATCTGCATACAATTATAGGACCTGCTGCTCTGGCACGGGTATTAAATCAGTTCAGTTAAATCCGCACCGGCTCCTGTGGCGACGCACTGTAACCGGCTGGCAGTACAAACCGCAGCCCACGTGCAGAATTCAGGTGGAGAGCAAGCGAGGCACGGCCGGTTGGGTTAATGGGGCATCAGCCCGGGCCCAGGGACGGGCGTTCGGTCTGAGCCCCAGTCGGCCTCTCTGAAGTCAGGGTGCTTGCCGTCGGGGCTGTGCCGGCACTTTACGCCCGCCAGCAGAACCCGCGCAGCCTGGGCAGTGTCTGGCCTGGCCTCGCTGAGGGAGAGGGAAAAGCACGTTGCCTTTGCCTGGGAGTGCAGCATTTGATGGGGGGTAGTGCGTGTTGGGGGCTGCTGGCAATACCCGCAGTTGCCCAAGCCACATCTCTGACCCCTTTCTGGTACAGCTGGATGCGGGAGAAGTAGGATTTAATTATGTGTCCTCCATCCCAGCTTCTATGGCTTACCAGCATATGCAAAGCTCTTTACGAGTGCGGGGTGGGGGCTGTTGGCCACGGCTCAACAACAGAAGACAAGTCCGGTTTCGGTGCACTGGGTGGGTGTCCCGTGCCGAGGGTCTCTCCGGGTGGTGGGTGCCCAGCTGCCTGCCCAGCCTAGTGGATCTGCTCGGGAGGCCACACCGTGAGGAAGGCTGAGGACCTGGCCTGCGCTCCAGAGCCCTCTCCGCTGTTGTATTTTGGGGGTTTCTGCCCACTCTTCTCTGAGCGTCAGTTCCCGGCTGTGTCACCTCCCAGCCCTCCACCTCAGAGCAATTGTGGCAGTCACAGGCGAAGGGCTGCTGGAGGATGAGGACTGTTGGTGAAGAGGAAGGGCTGCCAGGACTTGCTTATCCCAGAACTGCTGCAGAAATGCTCCTCAAGCTCAATCGTGCGCTGAAGATGCAAGCCCCCGTGCTCACTGCTCAGTCTCCTGGGAGAAGGGCGACGGCTGTTGTGAAACAGTGGAGGTTTATCGGCACCTCATGTTACTGCAATCTGGTACCTTGTGGGGTTAAACTGGGGGAAGCAGTATCTTCAGGAGTGGGAGCATTTAAGGCCTGGTCCCTCATCACCAGCGTGCATGACTGCCGAGGGGTGACAGCGGTACCTGGTCTCTGGTTTGTCCAAAACACGAAAAGCATCAAACCAGTAGCTTGGACTCAACGGCACAGCTTTGCTAACAACATCTGAAATACTTTAGAGCCGCCTCAGCTTGGACATAGGCGAAGCCACTGGTAAAGAGAAACAAGGCATCCCTATCCTCCTTCGTCCCCACTGCCCATACATGTCATTTGGCTAGCAAGGGGGAAGATTTTTTAGCAAGATCCTGATTTATGGTCTATAATGTCATGATGGAAAGTGGATTCAAGCAGGAAATCAATTTCCAGAGCTATACGGCAATGAAGAATGACATTTTTGGAGTCCTTCCCCGCAAACAGAGCAGAGTATGTGTAGGTATTGGTCTACTTAGCAAGATGGTTTAAGCTCACAGGAACAGTCTCACAGCATGCATGATCCACATCAGGATCCAGTCAGCTCCCAAACACCCCTCGATTCCAGAGGTGAGCCAGAATTTCCTGACATCACATAAATACGTATAAGCAAATATAGTAAAAAGGCTTTACCTTTGGCTTGAGCAAAAGGTGAAATTTTCCAGTCCTGTGGGATCCTCCTCTGCCCCCAAGTCCGCTGGCTTATGATGCAGCAAAATGGTCTGGCATTTATCAACCCTGTCAAGCTTTGCAAGTCCCGAGTGTGTTTGATTTGGAAAGAAAAGTGTCAGAAGGAGATTCCTGAACACCTCCACCCAGAGTTACGCAAGGAAAAAAAAAGAAAAATAAAAGCCAGCTTTAAGAGGTCACAATGTGTAGCCTGCCCAGAGCTACTATTCCTGGTAGAAATTAGACCCTGAAGGGCCCGGGTGAAAATCAGGGATAATCCCCGTATACGTGCTTCTAATTGGGACAAACTGAAAGTGAGAAAGCTGAGCGAGTCAGCTCTGACCCATCCCCGGGGGCTCCGCGTTTGTTCCCAGCTGGTAGCCGAGAGCACAATTATGCAAAGCCTCCTCTATAAACAGATTTCGGTTTATTACAGCCGAACTGGGGGAATCTATTTTTGCCAGCGCTTTGTGCGAACGCGTTATCCTTGTGATTCCCAGCCAGGTCATTCCAAGTCAGCTGCTTTGGCTGCGGCTGTGGGTGGAAGCTTGTCCGTCCGCCCGGTCCTTGGCCCCTTCGCTCGCTCGCCCGCCTGGGGTTGGCTTGGGGCAGGGGGACGAGGGGATGCGCCTGCGGCTATTCTGGTAGCTGTGAGTTATGGCGGTGTCATGTGAAGCAAAGAGCCCAGAAATGCACGTCAAATCGAACCAGTGACTAATCACGATATTTTAGTTGTCTCGGTGCCTGCCGGGCAAAGAGTTACGGGCTGAGGAAGTCTTCACGTAGTAATCCCTGGGCGCTGATTTGATCTTCAGCTGAGGCTTCCCGAGAGAGTGCAAAAAGAGGATGAAAAGGGGGCTGCTGTCCCGGGGGCGGTCAGGTCTAAACTTATCTGAGTTTGAAACAGAAACAGGAGAGGAGAAAAGCCAGCGGTCCCTCCTCGTCTGTGTCTGCTCACAGCCATGCGCTGGCAGCCAGAGAGGGTCTATTTGATCCGCCTGCGGAGCAAGAAGGGTCGCGGGCGACGGCTGAGCAGCCACAAAGTGTCATTTGCTGGGATTGTCGTGTAGCTCCATCATCTGTCACCTGATGGCCAGCCAAGCAAGTGCTCGGCACAAGCGTGGACCATTCATCCTTGCACAAGCGACGGAGGCGAGAAAAGTAAGCATCCTACAGCTGTTATGACATTCAGCTGTTTTTTCTATGAAGGAATGCATTGAACTCACTACAAATCTACTAACTGTCCCCCTATGCCGGGCAAGAGACTGATTCCTTTTTTTTTTTGGTTGGGCTTTTCTCTAACAGCTGGAGGTCTGCTGGGCATTCAAGCAATGGCTGTTGAGCAGGGCAGCTGTCTCAATATCTAATTGCATTTTAGCTTTAATAACTCAAGGGGAAAGCGTTGCCTACCATGAGCTACTTCCTGTCCTACTGCAAAGCGCACTGCACCGCCGTGCTGGGCCAGTACCAGACGCTGAGATCAGAGGGCTTTCTGTGCGATATTTTGCTGAAAGTGAAGGAAAACGAGTTTCCTGCACACAAGTCCTTGTTGGCATGCTCCAGTGACTATTTCCGAGCCATGTTCAAAAGTTACACCCAAGAGTCTAAGGCCAGTGTAATTCACCTGCAAGTTGTCTCACCCACCGGTCTCCAGCACATCCTGGATTTCATTTACACTTCCTTGTTGCCCCTTTCCTTTGAAAGCCTGGAGGATACCTTGGAAGCTGCAAGCTACTTGCAAGTGACCGATGCGATTGGCTTGTGCAATCAGTACCTAGTTAACAATCTTGCCTTGGCAAACTGCTGCTTCTCCGCCAACGTGGCCAGGAAGTTCTACCTGCCGGATGCCTTAGCCGCAACAGAAAAATACATTGTCAATAATCTCTGGAAGCTGCTGGACTCGGATTTGTCAGGACTGCTCGAGCTGAACTTCAGGTCTCTGCTAGCAGCAGTTCAATCACCAGATCTCCCCATGGTGAAAGAAACCCGCCTGCTGAATCTTGTGCTGCTGTGGCTGAAGCAGGATAAATCCAGGCTGGCTCACACAAGCAGCCTTTTAGAGCATGTACGATACGGCCTCATCCCGGTGGAAGAGCTGAGAAAAACCTACACGCAGTCAGAAGTGCCCCTCTCCGCAGGTATTAAGTGCTTGATCATTAAAGCAATAAATTACCATACATCTGTTTCCAAACAGCCTGTCCTGCAGGATAAGTCCACCACACTGAGGAACCAGAAAACTCGGATCATTCTGCTGGGGGGAGGGACAGCAAGCGAGGGGCTCGTCACCGACGTGGTGGCCTTCGACGTTTACAATCACAAATGGCGAGCTCTCACGCAGGTGCGGGACAGGGTGCAGAACCACAGTGTGTGCGTGGTGGGGAACTTCCTCTACGTCTTGGGTGGGGAAATAGAAAGTGGTGCCCCGGGTGATGCTAAAACCGAAAAGATCTTATTGGTTACGAACAAGGTCCATCGTTATGATCCGAGATTTAACACGTGGACCCAAATCACGGGCATGCTGGAAAAGAGATGCCAGTTTTCTTGTTGTGTCCTAGGCAAGGACATCTTTGCCATTGGTGGAAGGGGTGAGGATGGGTCACTGCATTCGTCTGTGGAAGTCTACAACATCAGCAGGGACAGATGGACGAAGGCCAGGGAATTGCCATGCAAGATACATGGCCACGCCAGTGCCATTTGCAAGAATACTATATACATCTCGGGCGGCAAGTACTCAGACCCAGCCGACACAAGCAAGGATGTATATTCTCTGAGCTCGCTTGAAGGGCAGTGGGTGAAACAAGCCCCCATGAGCATTGCTCGGTTTGGACATCAGATGGCAACAATCAGAGAAGCTATATTCACCTTTTTAGGATTATATGAACCATTCTCTGAAATAGAAAGATACGACCCTGATCAAAACCAATGGACTCGGTTAAGACCACTGATCTATGATCGATTTTGCTATGGCCTGGCAGTGGTAGAGGAAACGGCTCTTCTTATCGGGGGAAAGAAATGGCAAAACTCGCGGGAAGTTCCCACGCAAGACGTGGTTGGCTACGACATCGACAACGACGGCTGGGAAGAGATCTGCAAAGCCCCCTCGCCTTGGTGCGGGCTGCAGTGCGCGGTGCTGCAACTCTCGGAACTGGCCGACGAGCAGGACAGCGAGGGCCAGCAGAAGAGGCCGCCGAACTGCTGAGCTCACACGCTGCGGAATAACCACCCCGGGAGATGTGCCAGCAGCGAGATCCTGGAGAAGAAGAAGAAGAAGAAGAAGAAAATTGCAATCGTGCTGAACGGGACAGGGTGGAGGTTTTGCTATGACAAGCCAAACACTTGGTGGAAAAAGGCAAGAAAGTCTGGCTCCAGCATGGGAAAAGGTGCTGGGATTTATAGAGCTGGAAGCCGACCTCACTGAGGAAGGATGTAGCAAGTAGCACGTTCAGAGGCGATGAACGGGAATCGTAATCCTTGACTTTTGAAGAATAATATCTAGATAGCAATTAATAGGTGTCGCAAGTCAGATTTTTCAAAGGTTAAAAAATATAATCCATCTTTTCTGTTTTCTTAATCAGAGGCAATTTTCCCAGCTGGTAAGTGCTATTGAATTTCTGTGCTATGGCTAAGCAAAATGAAAGTGAGCTGTATAAAGACTAGAAAATTGATGCCTACGAGAACTAATAATAAGTACTGCCAAGGAAAAGGTATTATTTGATATGCTACACACTAGGCAAGAACATCTTAGGTAACCAGCATGAAATTACTGGACAGAAAGCATGGATTTTTTGATACATAGACTCAGTTATGGCCATGAGTTAAAACAGTGACTGTTTCACAGAAGCTGCTTCTCTCTCAGGAGCCTTGGTTGTAGCACGCCTTTCGGATGCTTATTTTGTATTATTCTAAAGACGCACACTACCGGTACAGTACATTTCTTTTATATCCAAAAGCTTGTGTTAGTTTAGACGGCCACAGCTGAACGGATATACTTGTTATTAGACAGTAAGAAACATGTTCCAGGAGTTGCTGTAACTAACGCCTGGATACTTACCCTGGTAGCATACGCTGCTTTGTCCTACCTGCTCGTAATGGTAAATTTGTTCATGGTACACGAGAGAATCCTGCGGTCAAAAAAGGTTTACTTTCATCAAAGAGTACGATGGGGAGGGCGGTAACTGAAGGCTTTCGGAAGTCTTTATTCAGACTCTGCCTACATGGGAAACAGCAATAGTCTTCCTTCTTTTTGGCCATGTTGGCAGAGTTCGAAGGCACTGATTATGGGGGGACTTTAAGGTCTGTGGAGCTGTGCAATGCAGGCCAAATGGTCAGATGCCACAGAATCACTTTGGTATGGGGTAAATTGAATCTCGAGTCACACAAACGTTCATTTAAAAGCTAAATTTATTGTACTTCATTTTACAGTGTTCCCTTTCTAGGCTGAGAGTTAATACAATAAAAATATATATAGAAGAACATTTAATAGTCTTAAAAGAAGGCAGCACAATGGATAGGACACGTGTTCTTTGTCACTAGACTAGCTTAAAAAACTGTAATGCTTAATTTTCACCTTTAAAGCAATCAAGCTGACTTTACTAACGTAAAGTGCAGGCAGAATAGCTGTTGCATAGCAACAGATCTAAGTCTTCTGAACTGCCTTGGTTTTGACAAGGAATCAACTACACAATGTGCATATACATCCATCAGATATAAAGAGGTTTTTATATGAATATATTTACTTTTGGTCCAGTAAAACAATAGCAAGAGAATCTAAATGCTTGGAACAATAGCACAATCCATTTCAAGTCAAGCATTTTTTAAGAGAAATTTACAAAAACCTCACAAATTTAATATACAAGTCAGTACCCATGCAGTAAATAAATGTCCAGTTTATACAAACAATATTCTTCTAATGGTACAAATATTACACTGGATTTAGGATTCTATACAAATGTCAATACATGATTTGTCATCCATACTGACTTGAATGTAGGATTGCTGAAAATGGGCTACAGAAAGGCCACTCTTCTGTACAATTGTGCAAAATCTGCAAAACATTTGCAATCCAAATGTGAGAAAATACCAAGAAAGAAAGAGAGAAAGAGGGGAAGAAAGGGGAGAAAGAGAGAGAAAGAGGGAGAGAAAGAGAGAGGAATAAAAAGAAAGAAAGAAAGAAGGAGAGAGAAAATAAATCTGTCCGTTCTTTCCTTCATCCCTTCATGGATATAACTGCCAGGAAGTATCAGAGCTCATACAGTTTAAAGTACATTCACTGAGCTGTACAGGCAATAGTCTAAAGTTGGTGAAGAGTACAACTCGCTGGAAAAAGTATAAAGGAGGCTTTTCCCTTTCACATGAGCACTATTAAATCATGTTGTGAGTCCTAACTTATGCAGCAAAATACTGAAAAGCAGCAGAAATATTTTGTCATGCTCTGATCACTTTTCGAAAACACGCCCGTAAAAAGTAAATACGTGATTTACGATTTCCCTCCCACTTTCCTATTCCAAGTATGTGCCTAACTCTATGAAGCTATTTCTACTCATATTCCCTGGGTTGTCTCCAGCACATCTCGAATCTCATGGAAGTTTAAAACATTTTAATTGGCTTGTGAACTCAGCAGAACCCAGAGGCATCCCTTCCCCTTCAAAAGCAAACCAGAGGCTTTTTTACTCCTTGGTTATTTTTCAGGTTCTGTGCTCAGCTCTGCTCCCATCACACATTTTCCCTGCGTATAATACGGCCAAATTTCACAGCTCAGAAAACACATAGGAGGCTACTTGAAAAATCCTATTAATTCCTTTTCTATTGTGGGAATTTTCAAAGCCTCTGGGATTCAGAGCATTTAGTTGGGAACCTTTTCCACTGCTGCTTTTGTGGGCAAGAGAAACACCGCTCTCAAGGATGTCCAAAGTCTACATTTTCTCTTTTTCAAAATCTGCACATTATACTGATACCTTCAGTACAAAAGCAGCATAAATGACAGTACCGTGACTAATTTTTTAAAAAATCAACCAAATGTGATTAAGAGACAAATAACACATAATTTGGTGTTGATTAGAATACAAACCAGCATCCCTTTGCACTGATGGTAAACCTTAGCAACAAGCTTTAAAAAAGCACAAGGAAGTAAGACCTAACCTTTTGATGCTTAAATTCACATTAGTCATTTCTGTCTGCTGATTTTCACCCTTTTGTGTGTTTGACAAAACTGAAACACAACCACCGCATAACACTTTTTCCCTGTTATTTAAGAAAACTCCTAGAGTTTCTCATTAAATACAAAAATTGGTTTTCTCCCATCACCAAAATAGTACCTGCACTCCAAAAATGCAATGCAATACCGGAATTATATAATATAAAATATCATTGTAAAAGTGACCTCCGATAACAAAACATTTAGCTTGTAGAACTTCCTGCATGAAGGCCACAGTCTTCCAAAAATGCTTTTAAATACTGCTCCTCAATAGCTAAAGGTCATGTTCCTTATTTCACAGAAGGTAAACACAAGCGGAGCGTCGGTAGCATATAAAATATACAAATCCTCATTAAAGATGTGGTGTCGTTGACCATTGAAGGTTTACTTCACACAGTTGAGTAACATTAAAATATAATTTACTAGAGCTCCCACATATTGATATAAAAACTACTTTATGCACTTCAGTAAAGGAGTGTAGCAAATGGACAAAAAGAGAGACCTTTATACATGCGTTTCAATGTAAGAGTGAGTGTGCGCTAAGGAGGCTATAAGTGCATCGACCTCAGACGAGCCATTAACAGAGTCCCTCGGGGTGCTGCTTTGATAGATGTCCATGAAGAGATCAAGGTACATTTGTTTCCATTCTTGAAAGTCTCTAGACGTCAAAGCTGGATTATCCAGAACTTTATCTATAACGGCTACTTCTCCTTCCCTGGCCTGTGAGAGAAAAGGAACGAGCAAAGAGTCAGCGCAAGTGGTGAGGCACCGGCAAAATCAATCACATGGGTGGAAGGAGAGAAAGGGGCGAGCAAACACAAGCCACGGAGCCCCTAAAAGCAGGGGCACTACCTGACCGCTCCAGGACCTCCTGCGAACGGGAGCCCTTCCCACAGGGCATCGCACATCGCCCTGCGGGGCCAGGGCTTCCCTCGCCTTGTCCAGCGTCCTCAGAAGCGGTCCCTACTCCCCCTCCTCACCCCTCGTTCAGCTCGAGAAAAAGCAAGCCCTGTACTGTTTACTATTAGCTGCCTGCGTTTCTCAAGATGGGTTTCACACGACAAAATGCCATCTGTTTGCTCGTCTTCATCAGCCCAAGAAATACTGCGTGGGTGCGTGGGTTGCGGACAGATGGCCTCCCGCCCGCCGGCAGAGCTAAGTCTTTTTTACCACCAGGCTTGTCATGGGGACATCTGAGTGCTGCATCGCAAAGGCTTGCGCAAGGACCCCCATGTTAGTGGTAACTCGCCTTCCTTAACGATCCAGTGTGCGCGATGGGCTGGCTGGCTCCAGCCTCCTCCTACCACTGCAGTGGCAAAGAGAAGGCAGAAACGGGTAAAATCTAACGTAGCTGCTGGTACCCCCCTACCCATCGTCGAGGCAGGGGATGTGGCTGTATCATAATCACTGGCCAGCGATTAGTTTATCGAGAGATGACAGGCAGCCGGTACGGATCAGAGTAAGCCTCTGATAAATGTTGCAAGCGGTGGAAGCTGGATGCAGCAGACATAAGCCTTGGGAACAGAGCTCAGGCAGGTTTCCAGCACTGCTCCTCTGCGTAGGAATGGTACGGTCACCGGCAACCTCCCCCCTATCCTCCCTGCCAGACGGGTTTCACACTCCTCATTGCTCACTCACATTTTCCACGTCCATACTACAAGTATGTTAAATCTTTCTGGGGAGCGTGTTAAAGGGAAATATTAAGCTGTGTGAGCCCACATGGATGGGAGAGGATCAGAAGGGTCAGAGGCATCACCCATAAGCAGTAGGTTGAAAGGCATTTTTCATGCTTTGCAGACAGCAGCTAATTAACATTATCTGCTAGAATACTCATTTTCAGAAACAGAGGTGCAAGCTGAGGATGGCCAGTGGAAATGACACCATGGGAACTCCCAATTACCATATCTCTACTTGAACTACCAGAACCTGCTTCTCGCAGACTGTGGCTGGTCCCCACACCTCTGCACTACCAGCCAGGCAGCTTGTACTCGCTGGCCGGAGAATGGTTTTGTGCTGTGTCGCAGGAGAGAGAGCAGAGGGGTCTTTCATTAAGGACTCAGATGATGGGACAGGGAGCCTATGCACAACAAGAGCTAGAAGCAGTTTGGAGGGCTGTCTCAGGCTACTGCTAATTTGGATAAATTCAAGGAGAGTTCAGAACACCAACTCCAACAGGCCAGCGCAATTACCTGCATTCAGGAAGGAGAAATCAAAGGCACTGATAAAAAGAAAGAATAACTGATTAGGTAACAGCAGTAGCTACTGGTAGATATGACTACCAGTTGTATGGCAGAGGTGGAGCTCTGGGCTATAATGGAGCTAGAAACTTGTCATGAGTTACCATGATGCCATTGCAAAACAGTACATGTTGCTCTGCGCAAGAAACAGCAATTATCTGTCTTTGGCACTTGCTGCCATTGCGTTTTCAATTATTGGTGTCATGTACTTTAAGAACGATTTATACCAATCAAGGTCCAAACAAGAATGGTGACAGGTTTAGAAAATACGGCTCAGGGACAGAAAATGAACAAATTGTGCTTGCTTGGTCCGAAAGAACGAAGTCCCAGCAAACCATGAAAACGGGCATCCACCGACCGGGTCAAGAGGTTGCGCTGGTTTTGGAATTCCGTGGAGGAAAGCAATTCCATTTGTAGGAATCCATTGGTGTAATGTAGCTCAGGTATCAATAAATGCTAACAAGAAAGACATTAAGCATGGCAGCAAGCTGCTGACACCGAACGGCAGTTTTGGTATGAGCAATCCCACCATGGTGCAAAAGCGCAGGTACAGCGTGAACCGCCTGCCACTCCAACACGTCTGAGACCACTGTGATTTTGTTGCAGTTTCTCAGGCTTGCAGAAGTCATGTGGAAAGCCCGTGTATCTTGACTTTTTCTGCCAGCCTCCAATCCTGTAAAGACTCACGTACCCAGCTAATACTACAAGTAGTAGTTGCCTTTCAATGAGATGATACGGTGCAGAAAGTTAAGCATGCGTAAGATTTTTTCAGGATGGGAGCCCCACAGCATGAAAATAATACTGCTTAAATGCTTCTCTAGGTGATGGAAAACTAAATTAATTACTGTTGATAAAGCCCTCTGATGAAAGCTGTTACAAAATCCACTGTACAATTATCTAGTGACTTAAAATGTGGTAATTTAATATAGTTAACAGGGTCCCTGGGGAAATCCAACATATTGTTTGCCAAAATCTCTATCAGGACAGAATTGAAACTGCTGTAACAAACAAAGAAGCTGACAGGGAGGCAAAATGAGCTGTGGTACATTTAGAATAACCATAAAAATCTTCAAATCTATCATTACCACTATCTATTTATTTAATCCATCCCCTGCATTTTAAAGTATGAGAGTATCAGAAAGGAATTTCCTTTCATCACTCAATGAGATACAGAATTACATGATCAA
>JAOBAS010000057.1:18241253-18295234 GCA_025311575.1 Elanoides forficatus
GGGCAGGGGACGTAACAACGCGGCCCCAGGGTCCGACAGCCTGGCTGGGCTTGCAAACCCCGGGGAACGGTGAGGAGAAAGACGGAAGGGACCTCCCTGTGTTTAAGGTGAAAAAGCAGAAGGATGGAAGGAGAGCGGACGTGGGGTTTAGCCGCGTTGGAGGGGACAGGAGAGAAGAAATCCTCCAAAGAAGTAGTTGTGGGTTTCTCAGGGCAAGGCTTAAATCGTCTTTGCTTCTGTTCCGGTTAATCATTAGAGTCCAAACTGCACAAGAGGGAGACGTATCCAAATGCTTATGATGCAAAAAACCAGGAACTACAGTCATTTTTTAAACTATTTGGATGGACAGCAGGCAGACTAAGCCAGGTATTTCCTTTCCCCCCAGACTACAAGCTAAAAGGAACGAAATGGTGAAATCAGCAGAAGGTTTCGGAGGAGCTGGTGCCTGCACAGCTGTGTGCTGCCTGGGAGGTCACCCCTGCACAGGTACGGGGGGAGCCACGGAGACATGGGAAGCCAGCTCCGGGTAGGAAAACGCTACAAGTCACATCCCTGATATCTGAGAAAAGGAAGAAGCGACACGGGGTTTAAGCCTGGCATGGTACAGCAGGCAGGAGGTGCAGTTAAGATGCAGTTCAGGTCAAGAAAGCCAGCTGCTAATCATCTGCTCTGGGTAATACACAGCAGATTTCCCTGTTAAAGCACAAAGAGAAACCTGTGTTATCTCCTATGTCACATTAAAATCAAGGCCTGGCTGGGCACGTGAGTATGCCTGTGCATATAGATATATATATATACACACACACATATGTATGCCTACACATATATGCATGTATATATTAATGCTTTCCACGAGTGGAGAAAAGTTTAAGCAAGCTGAAGAAGAGCTGGGGGCTTCTTGTGCAGTGCCTGGCCTTTGCAACCCTTCTCCCTGTTACTCCTTCCCTTTGCCTGCCCTCTTCTGATTCGTGTAATCCTCCATCCCTTCTGGCCCCGTGTAGCTGAAAGCACAGGATTTTTCCCAAAGTCTTGAGTCAAGGAAGGGACGAGCAGCGTTTAAAAACAAGCTCTGATCCATGTGTTTGGTGAAATATCAGTGGCTGGAGGATCAGAGAACAAGTACTAAATTTGCATTTTGTACCATCCTTTCCTCTAAAGGGGAAGTATTTTTGGGTCACCAGGATAGTTGCACACAGTTTCTATTCTCTCCTATTATGTAAACCTGCAGGCAAAAAAAGCTATTCCCCAGAGAGGGTGTTCACGGAAAGCACCGACACAACAGAGCTCTGCAGTATGCTGCAGTCTTCCACCCAACGGTACGAGGCTGCCTCTCCTCTCCCGCGCATGAGCATAAATTGGTTTCTTGAAATAAAGCGGACTGTGCAGGCAAGTAGAAAACTCATCTCCCATCGGACAGATTTCCGAAGGTATTTCAGGCATTTGCCACTATGACCAAGTTCAGTCCGAAGCAGTTAGGGACCATAACCGCTTTTGGAAGATCTAACCCTAGCCTTTGCGAGGCCTGAGAGATGCTGAGCCTTCGCTGTGGCACCACAGGTCTAATCCTTTTTGTGAAATATTTATGGCACTAGTGGTTTTCTTTTTGGACCGGTAGAGCCCTGCGAATCTCTTTTCCTCTGAAGTCCCCTTTCTGGTGGTATTTGAATGACAAGCTGCCCAGCCCTCGCCACGGCCTCGTGAGCCACCGCTGCCTGCGGACTGCGGTTTGCAAGCTGGCGGGCTGAAGCATCTCCAGCCTCCAGGCTCCACGCGACACTTGAGCTGGTCTTACCAGAAGCCTCACACCCACATCAGTCACCTCTCTTCAGCTCTCCACGCAACTGGGATTGCTTATTAAAACCAGCTGATACTAAACTCGGCGTTAGGAAAAAAATCCATCCTCAAGGTTTCTCCCTGCCAACCTGCACTGTTGTGCTGACAGTAACATTGAGGCATTTTCAACATCCACTCAGCGATGAAGTACAGGTGCCAGCAAATGGGTTAATATGTCAGCGAGAAGGGAAAACACAGACAGAGGGAATAATTAGCTGACTCTGTTCGTGCTACCTCTTGAAAGCTCTCACACACCTTGAACGAGCATCAGGAGAAGCTCCTCGCTTGCTCCCAGCCCTGCTGTTTCGTGAGGTTATATTGGTGGGCTGTGGTTTCAGAGAAGGCATAAGAATGAAGATGAAATAACTCCAAAGCTTCCCAAAGTAACAGGGAACTCTGATCAGTGGCAGAACTTTTTGGCAGCAGTGTTCTAATTGCATCCTTTGGTATTTGGACACGGTACTCTACTCATCAAGTTGCCTATGAAGGCATCAGTTTAACCTTGAGCTGCTGAACAGATTTTAGTGACTCTTTGGGAGAATTTTAACACGATGAAATAGGATATCCTGACATTTTTCTGTGCCACACATTGATGTAAGTGCTGTTTAATTTTACCACAAGCTACCAATGTTGAAGTGGAATAAACAGAGCAATTACATTTTGATGGTACGCTTCCCCTCAGTCCCCGCAGTTCAGAAACAACGGAAAACTTCTCGTATTTATGAGGTAAGCCAAGCGCTGAAGCAAACTGGGCAAACTGCTATACGTCTGGGGATGCTCCGACTTTTAAACAGGACAACAAGGAGTTCCCTACAGATACATCTCGCAAGCAATATATGGAAGCAATTACTCCTGCAGGAAAATATTTTTTCACAAAGCTAAGCTGTTACAGCACACGAAGCTGCGAAAGGTTAAGTGACAAACGATACAGACCCAACGACATTACTCACCAGTCAGAATCAAGCCACAGTCATGCCTGCACAACAGCAGTGCCTGTCAAGGTTTAAGGGCTTGATACCTGAAAGCAAGCCTGGACGGGAGGGCTACGGATTCCTGGTGAGCAAGACCCACCGAGAAAATGAACTCTCCTTCAGGCTCCAGCCCAAGTTTGCTTAGTTCTATGAAAATGTAACACCGAGAGTGAAACTTTCAAAAGCACTTGCATCACTTAGGAATTGCAATCCTACTTCCAACATGAAAGAAACACGGCAAATTAGTGTGGGCGGGGGCCAGATTAATTTAACAGCCGTCTCGGTTACCTCTGTAATGCACTGCGGTCTGTTGGGGAAGCACCTCCCAAGGCATTTATGAAAGGGGCCTGAAATACTTCTGAAAACGTTCTCCCAGAAGATGTCATATTTATTCAAATATTCAGATTTATTATTGGATTTATAATTGCACGTTATGATAGCTGCACTGATTAGATTCCACACTAATTAATCTGCAGCCTGATTTACATGTTATTTATGTAGGGCACAACACTACCAAATATTAAGCACCCCCTGTCAGCTGCTGAATGCCCATCACACCGCCACGGTCTGTACGCACCGCGCAGACTTCGAGGTACCTTTGAGAACAAAAGCTACTCCTGTGACGAGAGAAATGCAATACCACGCGGCTTTTCTAGACTTTACTCATGTCATCAGATGTCGTCATGAACTTGTGAACACGTATGCACCTTAACATAAAGCTCTCTCTCAAAACTGGCACGGGAGTCGTCAGAGAAGAAAGGTCCATTCCCCGTCCATCGGGCAGAATGTGTTCGCACACGAAAGAAACAAGAGAAAGGAAATGAACATCAGCCCTGACAGACAACGGTTACGCAAAGGCAAAACTGAAAACTTGCTGGCTTATTTCCTTTATTAAGCCCAAAATAACACCTTTAAAAAACCCTGACTTCATGAATAAATCAAATGCCTTCATTAAAGAAACATTTACTGCCATTTTCTAGACTTTATTTTAAGGCATACAGAAAAATATTTAACAAATGTGTATGCAATTAAATGCCGGGGACTGCTAATTACAGCCCTTCTGAATGCCTCTGCAAAACAAAGATACTCAATACAATATGTTAGAAAGGGTGGGGAAAAGAAAGAGAGGAAGCTGAAGACGATCTAATTCATATTAGCGCAGATATATGCTGGCCTTTGGCTACCAGCAGCAAATAAGCCATCAGTGTCACCCCGAATGGCAGCCAAAGGACATTTCAGAGTCACATCTTTGCTTCTGCTTCTCTAATTCATTTCCAAAACATTTCATCTCTAACTAATTATGGAATTTAATGACAGAATGTAAAGGACTGGCTGGGGTTGCAGGCCATTCCAACAAGGCTTTAATGACATATCCTTCAGGTTGCAGAATCTTTATGTACTTAGCAGTGATTTATCAGCCCTGGCAGAGGCAGGTACTTCAAAGGCAACCTTATATAAAAAATAAATTCTGCCTTTGCCAAGCGTTGGAAAGAGCACTAAATTAAATTTAAAAATCAATTCCTACAGACAAGAGAGTCATAAAGACTCAGTGGGTTTGTCTATTTGGCCAACAGGCAAAAATTTATGACAGTACAGTTTTGTAATCAATAATAGCAATACAGTGTATGTTTTTGATTGGAAAAAATTAAAGATGCCAAAACAACATTGCTAAATATTTAGGCTGATTTGTGACAGTCCCATTGAGCAGAAACACAAAACATGCATTTTGATGAATTTCCAACTAGTTTATGTCATACTATACTTTTTATTTTTCAAAAAAGAATATTAAAACTATTATAAGCTTTGTCACCTGCTGTAAGGCAGAATGATGTAAGTTTATTCACTGCACATTTCCTGTTTGTGAGGCAAAAAAGCATAATTTACTTCTTTATAAAAGGGAAATATATATAACTATATATATATATAATTTTATTGGTATTAACATAATGCAATACCATACATTGAGCAAACAGAAAGAAAACATTTCAAAATACATTTTTTAAAAGTATCTCCCCATAAGATAGTATGAAATATCAAGTAATTAGCATTAACATTATTACAATACACCCTTAGCCAAATATATTAAGGAAAATCCACATTCTAACCACAGAGATAGAGGCAAACATCAACCCATAGGGGACCCGGAACATAATGATAAATACAATATCTGAATCTACTTTGAGTGACATCCAGACAAATACTGGCCCCAAACCAGCCCTCTGGAGTCTGGGTGTTATACAGAGAATACTTGGTGCCTGCTTGGCCAGGCAGCATCACTCACAGGTTTAAGTCCTAGAAGATAAAGAGGAACTGAAGAGTTTATCTGCGGAGTCTAATAAATCTCAGCGTGAGGTATCTTCTCCGTCATCAGCCGAACGAGTGCCAGTGTACCCTCTGGTAATTCAGTACGAACCATTAGATAAATGGAAGTCTCCGAAAGGTCTGTGCATACCTCCACTTGACAGAATAGACTTAGTTTAGCATGACACAGCAAGGCGGCTGCCGTCACTAACGTGAAGCACGCTTAAAAGACACGCCTCTGTCTGGTTGGCCTGAACAGGTTCACTGGAGTTCAGTACAAGGAACAGGGTTTTACCGTTACCGCGGCTGAACGCCTCTTTAATTCCTCGAGGTCTGCAGAACGCAACTGAGTGACATCAAAGCCCTTCCCCTGCCAAGACCCTCGTCCCCTTCCGTTCTCCCATGCCGGGGGCAGTATTTTCTGCAAATGTGCTCCGTGTAGGCTGGATCTGACTTTGTGCCTAGTCCCATTGTGGAAAGGGTGCATTCTTCAAAAGACTGGCCATGCCCTTTGACGCCTTCCTGGAGGCCTCATATCCAGGCATGTGGTTGTCTACGCTTTAACAGGTCTGTTCTCTGTTACAAACATCAAAGTTATTCAAGAAGAACTGACTTCCTGAACGGAGGCCATTAGGTTGCTTGCAAGAGGCTGAAGTTGAGTCTCCGTCGTGCCAATTCTCTAATGATAAGTTTATCAACCTTTGAGTCCAATCGGTTCAGTGCCAAGAGAAGTGGATCCCATTTGACATGGAGAGGTGCTATCAACTCTCGCAGTGTATTAGCCTAATATGATAAAGCAGTGATACAATATGGTGAAAGAACTGTGATGTGCCATTATTTCCATATCATATTAGTATATTAGAAATACTATCATGCAAACAAGAGCAAATAGCAAATCTGGCATACAGTATAGCAGCACTACAGAGCTTTTCTAATCTGCATGCAGCTGTGCTCATGAGGACAGAGACATGGCACTGTTCTGCTATTACACCTTGCTCCATTAAAATATCCATCCCTGATGCAAAAGAGGTATTTAGGACAGAAAGTTATATATTCTCTCTTTGTGGATACGCTTTAAAAAAGAAAAAAGAACAGAACAGAACAGAGACCAATTAAAAAAAAAAAAACAACCCACAAGGAAAACAAGAGAACAATACATATCCTAACCAACTTGGGTTGGTTTCCTCCATGTTGAAGAGGCATTAGCTCATTTGGAAGCACTGGAAAAGGGTCACATGAATGAGGAGAAAGGAAGCAAAGAACGTGCCCCAAATCCACCAAACGTGCTACAAACACAGAAAAATATCCTGTCGGCAGCTTATGCACGAACTAGAAAAAGAGGTGGCACAACACAGTCTGGCTCCTTTCGCCATCCTAGCTGACAATCCAGCATTGTGCAACGTTGGGTGAAGGGTAAGATACAGAGCTAGGAAATCATGTGATTCTGAAACCACACTGACATTACATACATCCAAAAGCTAGGGCTTGAGAACTCGAGAATCTTTGTGGACCTGTGTTAGCAAAGAAAAGAGAAAGAGAGAAGTGGAATAAACAGCATACAGCTAAGTTGTTTACTTAGTGTTTCTGTGTGGATATGCAGTCTCTGCACACAGGGCAGTTTCAAAAGCCCGGTGGCTCTCAGTACATACCCTATTCTATTGTCTACTACACTTACTTGTAATAAAAAATGAAACTCCATGGATCTCAAAATCCATTGTGGTTTTAGATCCCAGATATGAAGATCTGGGGGATGTTTTGTTGTTAAAAAACCACTTTGGGAAAGAGTTCAACTATGCAGAACATAAAGATGTACAAATTCAGTCCAATTTAACTGGTGAGACTTGTTTAACCCTTGTTAAAGAGAATTTTTTTTTCTTTTTTCAAAAGACAGGATGAAAAAAGAAGGAAAACAAAAAGCATTGCCATTTTTACTCTTGAGCATATCACAAAAGGTCTGGAAAGCAGAAAAGAAATCTTGTCTCAGTGACAGAAGGCACAAGGTGGAAAGAATCCCAGATGGAAACATCGGTGCCATTTACTACACCCACGGCAGCAATTGGAAAATGAGTTTCCAGAGAGGCAGAGGGTGAGCAATGCTATATGGAACTCAAACCAAGTTCAGCCTCTCCTCCACTGCTGAGATTTCCCGGGGACTCTGTGCGTCAACAGGGAGAGGAGGAAGAAGAAAGGAGAGGAAAACAGTTTATATAACTAAATCCTAAGTATAGCAGTTGAGAGAAACTTTTACATAACTTATTGTTTAAAATAGGCAACATTTGAGTCTACTTCCAAAATTTAAAAAAAACAAACCCACAACCCCCCAACCCCAAACCCCTGACAAACAAAAGGCCAAACCAGCACATTTCAGGACTTACGGGGTTGAGGGAAGGGAGACTTCAGTACACTGCGAAAGGGAAAGCTTTTCACATTTCATTCTGTTTTACACTACAAACAGTCACAGCGCTTAAAATAAGCGTCTTTCTTGGATTTGTTTGGGAAAAGGCACTAAGGGGAAGAGGATACTGCTGCCTCACGTGTATCGCTTCTGCAGCTTCAGGAGATCCTGTTGTCTCATGGATGTTGTTCATTTAACTTGATCTCTAAAAATTCAGGAAGTTTGGGTTCAAAGGTCAGGCTTTGGTGAAAGAAACTTCTCATTTCATGAAACAAGGTGGCTATGAAATAAAGGAGGGTTATTGCAGTTAAGGCAAGGGTGTTACCTAGCGGATGTCTCTAGCCAGCTCTTCCAGACTCCCTGCCGAGGCTGGCTGGGACATGTCCTCTGTGCCTGTGGAAGAACTGTGCTACCTTCAAGAGATGGTGAGACAGGACTTTTTATTATGTACCTAAAAATCCAACTAGATTTTGCATTAGAAGATGACTATTTCTGAAAAAAACCCTGCTAATAAGACACACCTTTGAAAAGGCTATTCAGTAATATTGCTCAGGCCGTTACAGGCCTGTTATCAAACACTGGTAATTCTTCGCTGTCCCACTTTGGATTAGTCACAATGTGCATGAACAGCCTTTCGTTAGGACCTCATAGGCTAAGTGGTAGCATACACTTTCCCATTCATCTGAAGGTGAACACAATTAACAGGCACTTGGGGGGCTTTTCTAAATAGGTTTTCTCATTATTTTACTATATCACTGATAGTAACTAACTGTACAATATTTCCTATCTGTGTAGATGCACATTAAGAGTTTAGAAATTCTGCTTTTTGGTAGTAAAATTATTTTTCCTTGTCATTATAAACCCCATGTTTTTCTTTCTGCATCACTAGCATTAGCAAAATGATTTACATAAAAAATCTCCAGCTTACGGTTCCCTTTCTAGATAAGGTTTTTAAAGTTTGTTTCATAGGAGAACAAATACAAATAACAAAGAACAAATAACGTGCTTTTGGATGGATACTTATCGACACTACAACTTATGAAACTCATGAGACTCGCAAACATTTTGAAAAACAAACCAACTGCCATTCACATGCAAAAATGAACGCGACCCTGTGAAAATAATGAAGTGAACTTACTGCGTTTAGCAACCAAATCACGTTTGTATTATGAGAAGAGCTTTACAGCAAATGACTTCCCCAGAGAGGTTACAGAAACAAAACTGCCTGCTATAAATCTCCGCCTATTTCTTCAGCTAATGCGGTCACGGAAGATGTGAGCAAACCCGTAGCAGCGGGAGGTACTTTACCCATCGGAAGTGGTGGAGAGAGAAGGCATCAGGGCTGGGACCCACGTGTCAAGCAAGAGCAAAGGCATGCTCTGCAGGCCTTTCCGGGCATGCCACCATGTCCCAAAACCCAATAGAAATGTAAGCAACGGGGAGGAGAAAGTTCTCCCCCGAGAGAAATGGTTGAGAGTCACAATCAATAAGGTCTCAAAATGGCTCTCACACAAGAAGTCCTATGTAAGGAAAGGGGCATGGAAGGTGAATCAACTGTTTCTTTTTTTTTTTTTGAGACCTATTTATCAGTAATGAAGGCACACCGGCAGTCACTAATGAGAGGTAATTTAAGTTAGGGTTTGCATTTTGATGTGTTTTTTAATAAAATGCATAATATTTTACCACTGCCACTTGAGAGTACACTTTCTTATGAATGTTCACATTATATATTTTGCCTAAACAGGCTACAGGATGCCCGATTATTAAATGGTATGTTTATGGTAAATTCGCTTTTCAGAGAAGGGTTAGGTTGAATAATAGCAGGTTAGCAAACTTTTGAAAGAAGTACTGAAGTTTTAGAAAAGGACATTTCAGACTTCCCATCTATAGTGACAATAAGTAAAACTGGAACCGCCTTTTGAATCTCTATCCTTTCCTTCATTTGTATCCTATTTTGTGTACATATTTCTACATCTGTCTATATATTCATGAGAGATACAGAAGAACTTTCACTAGAAGCTCTTACCTATTATCTAGTCCAGTAACAAAGCACGTCTAGTTATGTATATTCCCCTAAAAGTAAATACTACGCGTGAGTAATCAGGCTTTGAACAAGAATGAGTATGAACACTGGAGACAAGAAATCCCTCCCCACGTACCAAAACTTGGTATCTCACTGCTTCTGTTGCAAGTCCAGTGACAGATACATCTTCCTCCGTACTAGGGAAATGGCTGAACACTATCTGACCCAGAGCCCTTGGGAGGAATGCTGGCACATCTATAAACTGTCCATTGCTCAGCGGTGGGAAGCTCCTACCGCCTTCAGGACTGCTCCGCTCTCAGACAGATGCCATGCAGAGATGAAAAGGAGCTGGTATAAAGCCTGGCAGTGAGAGTGCCTGAGGAAAGAGGGTTTCGATGACACATCCAGTGCAGCCCCCCAACACTATACTCCAAAGCAGCATCTCTGCAAATTATCCTGTAAGAAGCCGGTTAGACGTGGAAGCAGTAGCAGGAGTCACTCAGTACTCCTCTGGAGACTGAGTTACTGCAGTAAAGGGCACTAAATCAAACAATGATAATACAGGAATATGCTATCTACAAATAGCAAGTTCCAGCTTTTCCAACGTCATAGTATATGCTCATGTCCCTCATGTCCTCCCTGAGCTAAACAAAGGGACACCAGGAGCACAAATGTTATATGAGAAAGCACCACATTGAGGAAGGGGGACTGGGAGGGCAGATGGTGGTGTCAGACCACGTATAACCTCCAGTACCCGCTCCTCTACAAGGGCTGCACGCGGCCCCAGGAGAACAAGGCACGGGGAAATTACAGGGCTCTGACCGGCGGGCATTTTCCCTCCCGCTTACCGCAGTATTTCTAAACACGCAAATCCCGGCTCTCCCAATATGCACTTGTGTTGCTCAGTAACCCTGTATCTACTCAGTACTAAGAACTAAATTACCCCCCTCAAACAAACACGTAAGCAAAAATCCCACTAGAGTCACAATAAAAGCACCTGAAAATTTAAAATTCATAGTTAACGTTGTCTTGCACACTCCAGCACCCCACCACTAACGTACTTATTACTACACAGAATAACATTATCCTCTGTATCATCCTGTCTTAAGCTGCGCACGTGCACGCTGAGTTGTACCTAGCTCACCTCATGCGCAGGGAAGACCTGTAAGCCTTACAGACTCATTCGGCTTTTCCCCAGACTCCTGCTTAGCCTGGCAGCTGCAGTGCCTGACACCGCTCCGTCCCCGGGCGCAGACGCAGACACCGCGCTGGCCGTGCGGGCTGCGGTGACCTGCACTGAAAGCACTCTCACCGCTCCGTGAAAGCCACCTCTGACAAAGCCAGCCATGGACTTGGAAGTTTGTGGAGACAGCCCTCTCATGCATTTCTAACCCTTCTTTCCGCACTACCTTCTGCTAAAGTAATACCTCACACAGGGATGTTCAAGGAAAAAGTTTACATAAAGAATACGCACTTGCTTTACCAACGCTCTTATCTAAATGACGAGAAGCTTTTTGACAATGCCGCGAGAGCGCCTAGAGTATTTGCTGTTTGTTTATGGAGGTTTTATTAAGGGATGAAATATCAGCTTGCTTGGCAAATAAGGATGATACCAGTACCAGTAGCTAAACATGTAATGCAGGAGTGCCACCCACCCATAAGGAGCCCATTTTTGGCTCCTCTCTGGTATGTGGATCTTTTTTTTTTTTTTTTTTAATGCAGCACATTAAATTGTCAAATTACTAATTCTTACTGTATTACCTTGTGCTGTACAGGTCTCTCTCTAGTATCTGCAAAACTCTCTCCTTTAGCTCATTACGGGGGCCTTACTGGAATGACAGTTCACAACTCCAGGA
The DNA here is from genome assembly GCA_025311575.1 of Elanoides forficatus. NCBI lineage: Eukaryota > Metazoa > Chordata > Aves > Accipitriformes > Accipitridae > Elanoides > Elanoides forficatus. The sequence continues at coordinate 18,252,633 of JAOBAS010000057.1, forward strand.
CGGAGCAGTTTGAATTGTGGCTCTGTCAGAAATCCACAGTTGTTTTTTCCAGAGTAGTTTGTTTCATAACCATTGTAAATAGGTTAAATTGTAAATAATAGAAAGAGTTGCTCCCAGACAGAGAAGGCCCTCTAATTTGGGACATAAACAGTGAGACACAGTTGAATAACCATAGTCAGAAAAAAAAAAAAAAAAAAAAGCTGGCTGAATTTCTTGTAGTTTTATATACATTCAGAGGGTGCAAGATGTAATCAGGACTTTAGCGTCCACTGGGCAATTTATGAATTCTGAGAATGCTGTTAAAATTTCTGCATATTGGCACTCTAATTGCTGGATTACACAAACTTAAGTTACATTTGCCGATGGGCCAAGCCTCACCCAGGAGAAGTTTATGTTACTTTCAAAAGACAAGCACCTGAGGCATATAACTAACAGTGAGGTTCCTTTCAATCCAATTCTTAGTACTGTCGTAAGCTAAAATTAGCCAGGCTATGACTGTGACGGCATATAAAGCTCAATTTAATCTACCAAAACTCCCGCATGGTTTATACCAAGAACCGCTTGAAAAGACATGTCTTTATTTCCTGGCTGTGAAGAAGGAACTGTAGTTCCAGTTTGTTGCCCTGTGAAAGAGTTACTACACAGCACAAAAATGCACAAAAAAAGTTGTTTCCTAACTGATGCTTTAGACTTCAGCTCTGAAAAAAAAGTAATGTGCTAATTTTTTTGCATTTGTAGCACCAAATTTTTTAATAAGGAATATTTAAGGAGAATCGGTCCTATTATCATAACAGACTATTCTCTATATCACTTTTATCAGCAGCATATTTCTAGGAATTTTTATGCGTTAACTTGCTTGGGGCTCTAAAAGCAAACAGAAATGTACGGAATTAATTATAACATATCAAATTTAAACTTCCACAAACAAATTTTTAACCTCAACCCGTAGAAGCCACTTCAGATAAAGAACACTTGAATAGCCCACCATCCAGTAACATAATTGCTTTTTCTGACGGCGCCTTCCGTACTGACAACAAAAACACCGACACACGGACAGAATCACTCGCGTGACCAATTAACGCCGGGCCAGACTGTCACCTCCCCAGGGCCTGCCTACACCCAAGGGCAGAGAACCGAGCCGCTGCCGCAGGACCTGCCCTCCTGGGCTGGGGTCTCTTCTCGGAGTGGGTCAGGAAGAGAGACCGATCACACGAACGTTTTAAGTTATTGATATCAGACCACGCGGTTAAGGTAGAATGAACAGACTGAGGAAGAAGTGTCATCTTCTTCGCGCCCTGTTCTGCTGAGGCTCTTCAGCAGCTTGTGCTAAAACACCCAACATGAACGGTGGGAAAACCCACCCAGTTAGGGAAAGCTGGGAGGGCAGATGATGATGATGATTGTTGCTCATGTTGAGATATTTTAACTGAATTTGGAGCTCACTGGAGGAGCACGTGCACAAAACATGGGCTACGTTACGAGGCTGTTAAGCGAAATGCTGACAACAGTCCCTGGCTGGCTGTGCTACGTAGAACAACGGTATCCCCTTCTCTCTCCTCATGTACTAGCACGTGCTTCATCTGTCAGTCCAACTTGCCTTGGCTGTTCCCAGGCAAGTCGTATCGTTCTGCTCCAACTCTATTTTTGATTTCTTCAGGTCTCTTCCAGGCTCGAGGAGGACCACAGGTAGCAACACAAATGCTATCATCAGACCTGAAACCCCTCCCTCAGATCATCAAACTGAAATACACCGCACAAAACTAGCCTGGAAAGAAACTGCTTTTAGAAACCTTGCTTCTAATTAATTTGGTTTCCATAAAAATAAGGCAGAAATCGCCTTTCCTGCTTTAAAACAATGATTCAGCTGCTTTCTCAGGTGTCTAGTGTCCTGAAAGCCCATCAGACCAATACAGCAGTGAGCTCCTTGTTTTGCTGCACTGAATTCATTACCTCCTTGGGAATATAAAATGAAGAATTAATGATCAAATGTTTCACACCTGGTGGATACTGAAAGCATATGTTTTCATCTAGTGAATTTAACTTTTACTTTTTATGAGAATAATTATCTCTACATAAAAAGCGTGCACTGAAAGGTTTTATGTGAGGTACCCTTCTGGCAAGCCAAACATTGCTACATTTTTTGCTTATAATTGCTTGTATATTTTTAACGTGCAAGAGCTGTTTTCAGAGTTGCTCCAATTTTTTCAGAAAAAATTTATCCTGAGCCTATCATATGCCAAACAATGCCCTCACCAGTGTAATAAGAGAAAATCAGAGTTGCACAGGGATTTCATTAGGCTAAAGGCTCCTCTTACAGGAGTTAAATGCTGAAAACATCAGAAGTTCCCCAGTGTATTTCAACTTTAAAGATGGCAACAAACAACAAATTTTAAATGATTTCAAATCCCTGAACATGCTGGAGTGAATATGATCTCTTTCATTGGATAGTATCTTCTCAAGCCTGCTAAAAAAGCACTTCTATACACAATTTAGGAGAGGAAAAGCCCAGCAAACTAATGAAAGGAGTCTTTTGTCCTATCACCTTATGTGTTCAAGCTCCTGGTTGAATACTCATTCAGAAAGCCACAAGGCAGCCGTTCCTGGAAAGGGATGGTAAAAGGCATTTGTCAGAGCGGTCAGGAAGCCCGCACAAAGCTTCAGGATGCCGTGCCAGGGTTTCATGGCCACGCGACGCCCAGCCATGGAGGAGCCCTCAGCCCCGCTGCCCAGCCTCCCCCTGCAGTCCGGGACCCATGGGGGCCCTCTTGGCGAGAGAGGACGTGGTGCGCCCGGCCGTTTTGAAGGGAAGAGCCTGACTAAGTTCTCGGTGCACTGGGGATAACCAGAGGGGAGTTACTCCTACACTTCCATCAGTTCCTACTCTTCCACTAATTCCTTCCACCAATTCAGCAGGTTTTTACCCTCAGCGATCTTTGTACAAAGACATCGGTGTGAAAATTCATTGCTTCTCCTCAGCCTCCTCCTCCCTAATTCATCCCCAAGCATCCCTGAACCACAAGAATGCTTCTGTCACACGTTGTGTTTGATGAGGTGCAGCTTCCATACTTCTGTATGACGATATTTCACAGAAGAAATAATGGCCTAGGACTGTTCAAGACTTGGTCACCCCCTATAAACAAAGGGGATGTAACAGAGGTCTATATAATTATGAGCACACACATGCACCAAGTACCAAGAGAAAAGGCTGATCGTTGCCTCTTCCAGTAACAGGAACATCTGAAAGTTTGAGTGGCAGGTTCAAAACTAACCAAGAGATGCTTTTCTTTCCAGCCTGGAGTTAAAATGTGCGACTCCTTATTGCTGTATGATACAGCTAAAAGTGCACCTGAGTTCAAAATCAACAAAACCGTTTTGCGGAAGAATGGTTCATCAGGGGCTACAGGCAAGACACCTTTAACTCTTCCCTACAAATACGTTTTTAGGTGCTGTTCAAGGCAAGCTAACTAGGTTAGCTGGAATGTGGGGCTCAATGCTCTTCAGTGCAATCACTTGGGCTTGCAGGGTTTTTCTTTTAATGCAAATAGCTCAGAGTCTGAGATCTGATACAGAACTACACAAATCAATGTTTTGGACAATTTTTACTAAGCCTACATCTGCTGTGCAGAATGGAAACAGACTGCAAGACAAAACAGTAAAAACAACAAGCTCAGTGAGTTTTTAATTTTGCAAGGATTGTTTTTTTCAGAAAGAAGTAAACATCCCTCTTAAAGAAGCTGCACATCTGATGGCAATAAGCTCACTAATTTTCCTGTATAACACCAGGACTTGCTATTAGTACAGCCGGATATTCCAAAGAGGCTTTACACCATTAGGCTTGTCACTGATGCTTTCGTAATTTGCAGTGAGTTGAATTATGTTCATCTTCCTCAGTGTTTTTTATTCCAGAAATATAGGTGGAGAGGTTCTGGAGAAATTATCCTGGTGCAACAACATGGAATTAGGCTATAAATTTATCTTTGATTTATGTCGTATCTTTCATAACTAGGGTAAAAGAAGAACAGAAAACAATATTGCTTCTGGAAGAGAGACCCAAGGAAAAAAATTTTTGAAATACATGGAGATCATGCTACCTTTTATAGTTTCTTTTTATCTGATACATTAAAGATTTTACTGTGTTTACAGAGTAACCATGAAGTTCAGTGTGTATTTTATGATACATCCATTCAAAAACTCTGTGGAAAAATAAGAACTTTCTCAATTTAAGTTTTCTATGAGAAAGTACATGAGAAGGTAGGAACAGGCAAGAATTTATCTGTTCTGGTTACATTATGGTGCGATAGACACCATATCAGCACAACTGCTGATGCTAAAAAAAATGTTGGTGACCGTGATTTACACAGTTCTCTGTGAACTATGAAATACAGCAAACGCATGGTCAGCTTATGCTGAAGGTTTCTAAAACAACCCCTTAGCAGGTGTGTGCAGAAACCTTGGGGGAATTTCAGAACTGGAAATCCACAGTAACATGCCTAAGAACAGACAACAACCTCCCCTGCTCACCCTGGAACTGCTACAGCCATTATATTTGCCTTGGAAGGAGGAGACAGATGTTAATAAAACCCAGGAGGAACAGAGATGAAGACCTGGCTATAAATTTTTGGTCATTAATAACAGTGCATGCTATGGCAACCGCTAAAGATGAGCAACAGCAGACTGAAGAAATGCAAAAAGTGCGAGGACAAAATAAAGAAACAGGCTCATGACTTCGTCTTAAAATACCTTCTCCATTTCAGTATGGTACAACTGAGTAAGTCATCTGAAGAAACAGTCTCACCAGGGGCCTCTGCTAATACTTTTGGAAGACATGAGCTAAGAGGACACTATAAGAAGGTCTTCTTTGTCAAAAACAACTGTCACCTCAGCTACTTATGGACAGAGATATTACAGGGTTTCCAACACAATCGTGACATTATGCCAGATTCTCCTCCCTGGAGGACAACTTGGGCTGCCGAAACATTTCTGTGCACTGGCACTGTCTGCCAGAACGTGGCCCCAACATAAAATACATACACTTGGCTTACCTGCACAGGGTGCTAAATTGCATAATTCTGTGAAATTAAGCATTAAGGCTGACGGTATTTTCATTTGAAAAATCAATCACAACTCAAGGAAACTTGTTCCATAGCTTATCCCCACCATTACAGATTTATGTCCTATTTCTAGTCTTCCACCTTTTGCTTCCATCTCAACCCACTAGATTTTGCCATCTCTTGCCCAGCTACCCTGACGTTTCCCAACGAGCAGTACAGATCACCACCGGCAGAAGGTGTTTCCTTTCTTTTTACACAGGTAAACTAAGCCTCCACCACCTCAGAGGGGTCTGCTTTCCCTTCTTTGCTCATTGGCTTATTCTCAGCAACCTCCTACGCCCCATCGTCCTGGGGAGCAGTGATGCTCAGAAACACACACAGCCTTCTGGCAGCCGTGGGAGAAGAGCCAAATCTAGGTGGAATATAAAATCTCACCCCTCCGCTCCTGTTTTCCTCCGAGTAAAAACCCAAAGACTACAGGTGTCACAGCCCTCCAAGGGACAGTGCTGGCTGCTCAGGGCCATCTGACCATGCCCTCGTTCTCCCACGTGCAACCTGCCCCGAATTTTAGGAATAATGAAATCCATCAAGGACCCAAGTGCTATTTGCAAAACTGACTGAAGAGCCTAATTTTTACTTCAAGTGACTTTTGTACTCTCGCTATAAATCCCATAATCTTGTTTAGCCACCACGTGTACAAGCTTAGGAAAGTGGCCTTTTGGGATGGAGGAGAGCAAGAAGGTGGCTGACGTTTTTGAGTTTCATTAACTGTAAAAGCCATTTCCAAATTGTGAATCTCCAAGGCAATCATTTGTTCACTTTACAAAACCCCTGAAACTTCCTTCCACCTTCTACCGAGAGTTCAAAATGAATTGAACCAGAAATTTCAGCCATCCTTTAAACAAGTATTCCCAGAAAAAGTAACACACATCCTCTTTTCCTCTTCTTTTACTATGGAGAGATTTTACATGTATTTTATAGACTGGGCAAGATGTTCATAGAATCAAATTTCTCACCTTCTTAAGAGACTGCACAGATGCAAGGATAGGCTGCTTATGCTACAAGATTCATGACGGCCGCTATGAGGTGGCCATACCTGCAAGCAGAACTTGTGAACCGAAATGCAGGAGGTTGAAATGCAAGGTGAGCAGAGAACTTAGAAACTATCGATTTCTGAATGCATAATGCACTAATGTCTAAACTGTATTTTCTGGGTTTTATTTTATTTTTATTCTTCAGTCTCACCATTTCATAAATAATTGTCAAAATTCTAAGATTTAAATTTTCAATGTGTTAGTATAGAAAATATATGGTATGGTTAAATTATCCTAGTTTGTTAACAAGTATTCCTAGTCCCTGTAAGAATGACATGAAACTTTTGAGGCTACATTAGGAAATATGACATTAAATACCAAGATCATACAGGAACACCGGAGAAGGTAAGCATAGTCCTTGGTGGCAACAAAATGTAAAAAAAAAAATAATAAAAAAAAATTAGTCTTGGAGAGCTTTAATGGGAGTGTAAAATTTAAATGGGATTTTTCCTAGGGTCCTTACAGCTGGAAATAAATAAATAAAAATACTCTTTTCCATCTTCTGAAAAGACAGAAACCAGCTACTCCAGTTGTCCCTAAAGCCATTACATTAAAGTTAAAAATATAAATGTACTGTGAAAGTATGTGCATGTACTTAGCTTGATTTAAAAAAAAAAAAAGAAAAAAAAGAAAGAAAATGTCTTGAAAATAAAATTTACTTTCTGATTTAAAAGTTGAAAACAAATGGCTGGGTATATTCTAGCAAGGAGGAAAGAAACAGAAGAATTCTCAGAACAAGCTTTTTACAGTTTAAGTACGATTCCCATATTGGATTTCAAGTGTTCACATCAGTACAGTACAAACACCGCTTTAATGCCAAATGCAGAGGCTATTAAAATACTGTTATGTGAATTCTAAACCAGAGTTTGCTCTTCTTCCTACAGGAAGATACTCCTCTCTAATTCTCCAGGTCTCGCGTTCCCCAGCTCTCAAGCATTCTGTACTGACCGCCGTGCACCTATAGGCAAGGCCGTAGGGGCTGCAAGGAGCCCACGGACGGGGCAACGGCATGGCCAAGCCCAGCCGGGTGCTGGACCGGGAGCCGGAGCTGCCCCGCGCCATCCCACCTCGCTCGAAATCCGAGTTTCATTGAACCCAGAACTAAAAGCGCAACGATCCCCAGTGAAGTCTGAGTACTTATTCTCATTAGTCTTGGCGGGTAAAGCCATCAGGGTTAAACGTTGGTACCCTGCGGCTGAGCCGTGCCGTGCCGCTGCCTGACCTCTGCCTATCCCCCAGTCTACGACCAGGAGCAATCTCCCAGGTGAGCTTTCCTTAATTTCACCTCCCCCTTGACGCTTGCAAATCTTCACACGATTAAATCAACATTTCGAAAATGGGTTGAAAAGTGGGTTTAAATCGAAGTTTTTTGGCAGCCTCTCTCCTCGCTCTCTAACAGTGATAACAACTCAAATGCTTTTAAACAAATCGGTGGTGATATTTTATATTCCAAAAGGCCAAAGTTCGTCCCTCTGGAATCCAGAAGAGAAGAAATAATTAGCTGCTATTATTTTGTGCCAGCAGTGCTCAAAACGTGGAGCCAGAAAGCGACCATCCTACTTAAAATGCAGCCGTTTTCTTAATGTAAATACAGTTAAGATCCCACAGAGAACTTGTTTCACGCTTTGTCCATGAAATCATGCTATTTAATAGCACCACACTAGGTACAACGATGTGGGAGTGTTAACTGTCATCAACAAGATCCAAAACTTGCAAATTGGGGCTGGAAAAGGAGACAAACAAAATTTATCTTCTAGCTTTTGAGCCGCGATTTTTAAAAACAAAGCTAGAAACCTGTTTTTTTGTTATTAATGAGAACTGACATCCTTGCAAAATTGCCAGATTACAGGGCTTTTTCCTTCCTTTTTTTTTTTTTTTTTAAATAAAGTGCTGTATTAGCACATTTGTTTCCTAAGAACTGGCAATGCTTGATATAGTCAGGCATTGGAACAGGCTGCCCAGGGAAGCGGTGGAGTCACCATCCCTGGAGATGTTCAAAAAACGCCTAGAGGAGGCACTCCAGGACATGGGTTAGTGGGCATGGTGGTGTTGGGTCGACGGTTGGACTCGACGATCTTAAAGGTCTTTTCCAACCTCAACGATTCTATGATTCTATGACATTGAAAACCAGGAGATCTTACAAATAAAGCTCACGTGGTTTGTACAAACTCTGAGCGTTAGGCTCCTTTGAGGGCCTGACGAAATCCCAACTGACAAAAGGATGAGCCTTCAGTCCCCACCTATCCCCGGGTAACGTCTCCCTCGGCTATGCAGACGCGGAACGGATGCGAGACGGGGCGCAGTCTTCTCCTCCCAGAAGCGAGCGACGTCAGCCACCTCTGACACCCACGGCCGCCTCCGATAGCAAAAGCCAAGCCCAGGCGGAGGAGACACCAGAGGCTCGCTGGTACGGGCGAAGCTGCACTACGTGGGGTTCTCCTGAGGCTGCCCTGCCTCCAGAAACAGTCCTGGCCTGCTCTAATGACCTGGGCGGTGGAAGAGAATAAACCTGGTAAAATCCACAAGGCAGGAAACACCTCCTAGACTGCTGGAGGACGGTCTCAGAAGTTGGAATGATTTGGAGGGATGAAATCCCTTGCCAAATTTCATATAACAATATGGTAAACGCTATGCTAACAGACACAGAGCTTGGCAAACATCAGATTTTTTTTTTTTTTTTTTGCCTAGTCAGGCTGTTAGTTTTACAAAATGTCATATTGGTTGGTTGGTTAGTTGGTTTTAGCCCAATTAATTACACATTTTAAATCACCTGAGGTTTTTATTAATGTGAGCTATTAACATGGATATGTGAGAGGCGCAGGAATAATCAGCTCAACTACAATTAGAAACATAACTATTACCAGAAAAGCGCCTGGGATACTGTACAGCACGACCTGAAATAGGAAGTACAATATGGTTGCCAAACAGATACTTATCCCAGCACAGTGGAGAAAACACCCAGGGCGAAGCAACCTTCCTGGTCTCAGCCAAGCGCGCGGCACCCAGCTTGGATGCTGCCATCCCAGAGGAGGTGGGAGGCAGCCGGAAAACCCAGGGAGGGTCAGCGAGAGGGGTCAGAAGCCCAGAAAACACTATATGAGAAAAACTACGTCAACCTTCACAGCAACCTTTCAGCTTGAAAAAAGAGCTGCTGTAATGGAGTAGGTTTGTTTTCTGTGCTATAATGGAAAGGAAATGCTAGGCTTAAATTGCAGAGGGGACAATTCAATATCCATTAGGAGAAAAAAAAAAAAAAAAAATTCCTTTCCAATACAGCAAAGAGGAAAAGCACTGTCCGGAGGGAGTGAGGAATGCCCACCACCGGGGGTGTTTAAGGACAGACTGGGTTCGATAGCGGCTCCAGATGAAGAGGGCAGAGCTATCTATACTGGATAACCTTTGAATTCCCTTCCAGCTCACTCGCTCCAAGACAGGCGCAGCACTCTTACAGCTTCACCAGAGCCTTCGGAGGGGCCAAGATTTGAGCCTACACATGCTGCCTTCCTGCAGTGGAAAGGTCGAGGAAACAAGTTAAGGAGATTAAGATGCCAAAACAAAAGCATCTAGTGCCATTTTAGCTGTCAAAGAGTATCCAAGGAAGTTGCATAGGGCTGGCAGGCCGGACACATGAGATCTGTGACCCTCTGGAGCAGCAGCTAGTGGCTAGAAGGAAGGCAAAGTCAGCCAAAAGGCCAGGCTGGGACGCCAGGAAAATTCACAAAAAATTGCCCTGCAACATTTATTTCATAGGCCTCCATGACAATCTTCATCTTAAATCCAAGAACTCTGAGGACTTCTTTTTTAAAAAGAGATTAAACCAAACAAACCTGCTTTGTAACAGATTTGGCTTTTCCAGAGTCTCCTGTCCGACAAAAAAAATTCTAGCAGGATGCTGACCGTTCCTGCTGAGGGCTTTAATACCTCATCCTGCTTCCCACGATGAACAGTAATTAAACAAGAATGCATGATTACACGGTGACACTACAAAAGTTCAGCATGGTAGTAGTTCAATAAAACTACAACCCCCCCATGTCCTTCCAAGCACTACTGACTCAGGTTCACCCCTGCATATGTTTTAACAGTTGCCTCGAAAGAACCCGAGAGCCACAGACAGCAGATGGTACCACCTGGAGACGTAATAAATGTAATATGAAAAGATTTTAGCCCTCCTCTATTCTTCCACTCCTACTCGTACAGTGTCATATTTTTCTGATTTCATTATAATCAATTATAGAAAGGGTTTTATTTTTTTTTTTTTAGCTTTGGAAAAAGCTAAAAACTTTAAAATTTTGCATTTTGAAAGAACATTCTTATGCACACAATAGCTGGTTAACTTTTTTCATTGTAAAAACCAGACTCGGCAGGGCAGTGGCAGGGAGAGACCTCGCTTACACCAAGAGACGGAAAAATTAAAGGCAAACCAGACTGGTTACGTGACACCTGGCAAGGGAATTAATGCAGAACATCGAAAAAACCAGAACGAGATTCTCGCAGCCGCAGACCCCTCGCTCCGCCACCTAACCCGAAGGTGCCTCTGGCAGCACGGCTCCATTGTCGGCCACCGACTCAGCAACAGAACTGAGGAAACTTTGCAAGAAAGGTGATTTATAAGAACGGCCATATAAGAAATCCTCTTGTGCATTTCTTTTGCTTGTAAAAAGACCGTTTTAATCCATATATTTCAGGCAAAACCAGATTACCGTTACTGGCAATGACGCCCAAAGCTATTAAAACCACAAAATAAAGTAGGATTTCACCTCTCCTTTGCATTTTCAGCAGCATGGGCAAGGGAAATCAATTAAAATTTAATATGTAGCAACTACATATTTGTAGGTAAAATGCATTCATACGTAAAAACGCTAACAGGCACAAAATTAAACTCCTTTTATTTTTGTTGACAGCCTATATTGCTTTTTGAATTGCTACTTAGTAAATGATTCAATATTTGGCTTTCAAATACTGCAGGCAATTTTTTCCCCTCAAACTGAAATTTAAAATCAGAATACAGAGGTTTTGTATCCCATCATTTTTATTTAGAATACAAACCCACTTCTGCAATGGAGTTTCTTTTGCATGTGAGAATTGGAAAAGCTTTATTTTAGAAATTTTAAATTTTTAATTAAAGAACATGATCAGAAAGAAACATACCTGCTCCCAGTGCTTGCTTACCCTACTCTTCATATCAATATTGTTTTAATATAATAAATAGTCTAAAGCACATTTTTATACATGCAGCTGAACATACACACACATATAGCAGCTAGAAGATAATTAAGCAATTCTTATTTGGGATGATAGTTTTCCCAAAAATGCAGTTGCTTCTGGAGGCTTAAAGAAATTCCTATTCAGATAAACATGTATCTTAAATTTTAACAAAAATAAAAAGGTTTAGCCTGACATATAACCTAGATTATTAACGATGCTGTGTGCCCCCCTCACCCATTCATTTTCAAATATAACAGCTCTCATAGCATCTCAGCGGATCTTATGACAAATGAAGCACTAAATGGTTTAGTTAAAAAAATAATAACAACAGCAAAGTTCGCGCCTCGGAGGCGGTGGGAGACGGACCTCCCCCTAGCAGACAAGGCACGAGACGCTGACGGTCCTCAGCCCGCAGGAGTGCAAGCGCCCCGTCGGGTGCCACAGGAGGGCTCAAACGGGAATTAGGAATGAAAAATCAGATCACGAAAACAAAGGTCAGAAAAAGCAGCCATTTCATCCGTCTCCTTCAGTGTCTGAGCGTGCACGAGCTGTGCCGCCCAGAAGGATGTCGAGCCAAAAAACCCCCCAACCCTGGCAAATGTTCTGGTTTGTACAGGACTGACAGTGGATGTAGTAAGTTAGAAAAACATCCTCCTCAATGTCCCAGAGGGTGCTGCACTTCGTGCTATTCGCCAGCTTCATAAGGAATATTTCGAATGAGAAACATTACCTGTCATTTCTCATAGCTCCGCTTATTTAAGTCACTACTGGGCACGCACACCTTTACTAACCTGAATAATTCCGGAGGGGAAGATACGGTATCCTAATGGTCTCTCCCTTGCCTCTTGGTGCGGATAAAACTAACTAGGCGGTCAGATAACAGAACACCACTAGTGGGATCCTCGCTAAAATGGAAAGAGGCTGTCAGAAAAGCAAACCGCCCTATTAATTTCAGACACACATCCCCATCAACTCCCGTGCGCGCAATCCAGGCTTTACGCCTTATTCATCCCGACTCCCGCATTTCACTATTGCCTAAACCCTGCCAAAGTGAAAAGGCGGAACCTAGAAGCGGTACACAGTGTACCCCTTCATAACGCAGTGTTTAATTAGCAAACGCTGATCTTTCTGAGATACCACTTGCACTGCGCATTACAGCCCTCTCATTAAAAAGAGGCAAGCCTCCCTGTACTGTATTTCAGAATTTGAAATACCTGACCTTATTCAGAGTATATTTTTCACTAGTGCAAACTCTTTCCTGAAAGCAAATGCTGCCTAGGATGTCCCACAGATATACCTTCTTGGGCACAGTGTGTGAAACCCGTTGCTAGTCATGGGACTCCTTAAACCCATCTGTCCCATTTTGTGAAAGCACTGCCACCTTGAATTTCATTTCTGCGACTGGTGGGTGGGGTGGGAGAAATTGCTCTCCGTTTCTCTTATTATTCTCTTGCTGGTTCCTAATTTTTTTTTACGGGGGAAAAAAGAAAAAAGCTCTCAGGCTTGGTACCTCAGCACAAGCAGACATTTGATAGCTCACTGACATCAAGGGGAGCTTTCCTGAGATCCTTTGCAGGGGCTGGACATCTCTCTGAGCTGCAAAATGCCACCACCAGCTCCTGCTCTGGCCTCTGGCAAGTGTCTTCAGTGGTTTAAGGTTAAAAGCCACGTTTCAGAGACTGGGTGGCACTAAGCACGGGATGCCGGGAGATGCTGCAAACCTGGACGCGGGCTTACGGTGATGCAGCAAAATGCCAGGGAATAGGTGCGAATCTGCCCAGGCTTAAGGAAAGTTGCGAAATCTTTTCAAGGTGACACAAGTCACACATGGGAGGTTGTTGCATCTTGTAAACACTCCGAGGGGAGGAGGGGGGCAGGAATCAATGCAGCAAACAAATGGCCCTCACCCTTCAATTGCCCCAAAAGGACAGCCATTGATTTACTGAAATCTATTTAAGACTTTGTTATAGTTGTCCAGCCTATAGAGAAGATACTCCAAGATTATGATGATGGGGTAGCAACAAAAACAATCCTAAACCACAAGTCAGCAGGAATTACTGTACTCAGAGTGCAGGAAAAGGACAGAAAGCTTGCAGAAGCAAGAGAACGAAGAGGTGAGGAGCGATGCAGAAGGAAATGCGGTTGAAGGGTGGGAAGACCGCCGAAGTGCTTTTCTATCCCTATTCCTGAAGAAATCTTACAGAGCCCGCCCAGTGGGAAGCGAAGCCCCCTCGCAGGCTGTCGCAGGTGCCGGGTGCCGGTACCGCTCCGGCCAGCCCCGCGGCACGGGGAGCTCCTGCCTCGGCACTGCCGGGGCGGGTGACGGCACCACGGGCTCCCACGGATGCTTCTGCTCTCCAAAGACTTTCAGGGAGCACGGAAAAAAGGTGCAGGTTTTTCCGTGGTGAAGTCGGCGGGATCTACGGCCGGTTACGCTCTGTAGAGAGCGAGTATCTGCCTCTCTGTATGCTGAACCCTTAGTAAGTCCTGTGCCTGTCCCACAAACCAAAGATGATTTTGAAAATGAAGGAACCACTATCAAAAATACTTCCGAATAACAAAGCAAAAAATGAAGCAAGCCTTCCTGGGACAAAACCCAGAAGCAGCCTGCCAAGAAGATCCTCGAAGTGTTCTTTGGCATTAAGTGGTGAAATCTGTTGAAACAGCGAGAGTGCAGACAGCGGTGGGGCCAGAGGGGAAGGGGGTGACAGTGCCGTGGTGCACAGCTGTCTCCTTCTGTTACCTCCCACTAGCAGAAGACAAACCTGAAAAGGCCCAACTTGTCCCCAAATCACGGAAGCGCAACGCACTCTGCCGTGGCTATTGAGCTGCTCCCCGTGCGCACGCTGCCTCCCAACAGCCCGGCAAGGGGGACGCCTGGTGCCACAGGTCTGAATGCTGTTTGCCGTTTTCATAGCCTCAGGAGCAAACACGCGGACAGACTCAAATAGCCCACAAGAGAATCCTCTTCGATTACAAAGCAAGAGACCATCACAGGACGGTGTCAATACAGAACATCTAAATGATTTACACAAAAGTCATTTTAATAGACATTAGAAATAAAACAATCCATTAATGATTAGCAGTGCCATGTTAATGTGATATAATGAGACAAAAAGAAGCAACTGAACACACAACAAAGTTAGGTCCTAACAGATAAACATAGGAAAGGACAACCCGTATTTTCAGTTTACCACGATATATCTAGGCATTACAGCAGAGCTGATACACAGAACTATTTGCAGTGTCAGTAAAGTCTTGCAGTATCTGTTTAGGGCATAAAGTAGTGGTTAACAGACAGCTGGTGCTTAGTTGTTGCAAATCAGTGTAGCTTTAGTAGAAAGTCAACAGAACTATGTTAAATTATAGCAGCTGGGGACAGCATCTGAAAAACCCATGGAGCTCCTAATTTGTGGTGTGGTTATTTGAAAACAATTCTGCAAAAGAAGTTGGAAGAAACAGGACTGCATTTTACTATTTGATTTAAACTCAGGAGGTTTTAAAAGTGGGAACGTAAAAACAAAAAGCTGAGAAAACAAACTTTTGGCAATGACATTTGACTTGTACAGCAACAACTGCAAAGGAGCTCCGTTCCTTGTCCCGCACAAAAAGCAATAGGAATGATTAAGCTTTAAAACACATACATGTACACACAAGAACACATATAATCATCCAAGAGCTCAGAACCATGTCAGGATCACAAATGTGTAAGGCAAATAAATAACATTTAAAAGGTTCATCTGATACCAGGTCAGGGAAGGTTCAAGGTGAGGTTAAAACATTTCTAAAAGGGAGAGGATTCCCCTTCTCCAGCCAGTTGCAATGTTTCGTTTTCCCAGAGCAATGGAGGTGAGGGGAGCAATGATGTAGCACGCACAAGGGCACCCATCCTCTTAGCGGACTTAGCAGTTATAAGCAAATTTCTCAGCTCGGAAACTGGACTTTGCGCTTAAGAACACCACTTCCATGAAAACCCTCCCGCCTTTTACTGG
Organism: Elanoides forficatus; assembly: GCA_025311575.1. NCBI lineage: Eukaryota > Metazoa > Chordata > Aves > Accipitriformes > Accipitridae > Elanoides > Elanoides forficatus. Next base: position 18,267,975 of record JAOBAS010000057.1, read on the forward strand.
TAAGGGCACTGGAAAAAGCCAGCGTTGCAAACAGAACATTGCAGCCATAGCAACAAGCAATTAAACACTTAAACTTTTCAACAGACTAAATGGTATTTTCTTTCTGGGTTTATAACTTCATGGTCAATAATTCACCACAAGCACTTTGCTTGTCTAGCTGGTCGTTAATGTCTCAGAAACAATCTCCTGTTAAAGCTTCAACCAAGAAAACCTTCTCACTCAGAGAAAAAGAAAAGTATGTGTATACAGGGAGACCACTTCAAAAATTAAACTTTTTTCTCCCTTTTTGGAAATTGGTATAGAAAGATGGAGAAAAGCCCAAGTTCTGGCCTGTTAAATCAAGCACTAGCCCTTTATTGGTATTGTACGCTATAAAATGTTACATCCAGGAACCCAAAAGCATTAAAATTGAGATTTAAAACACCTAACAACTTAGGCCCTGCAACAGTATCCCTGAGTAATGCCCAAACAGCACAGGAACTCCAGTGGAAAGTCTCCTTGACCCTTTTCACTGACTGTGAGGAATTCTTTTAAAAATATTTTCATACTGCTATCAGTAAAAACCCATTTGAAAACCAAAATTGAAGGCTAAAAATAGGATAAAACATTCTGCATGGTTGATGAAATTTAACCCTATTAATTAGACAGCTTCATTTCACAGTCAGGAAGAGTCTAATATTACCCTAATAAATGTATGGGTTTTTTGGAAAGTGTCATGCATGACTGCAATTGAAATCATGCCTTTTTAAACTTTTAATGGCATCAAATTTAATATCTGCAAAAGAAATCACTGTTTTCCCCAAGTCAAGAGTTTGAGAGGTTCAGAACCGATTGACTAAAGCATAAGGGCAATGGAAGACTTGATCTCTCCCAAGTAGACTAAATAATGTCCACATGAATTTTAATGCTCAACAAAGGCACTAAACTTAATGAATTAACTTAGGTAGGTAGTTAATTATCCAAAGCTTTCATTACCCTTGCCTATCTCTTTACCATTTCTATATTCTTTTACGGCAGTGAAAAAACTGAATTTGAAGAAACCAGATAGCACAGACCCCTTGAGATCTTCAGGGGTCATCCTGCCTTCCTTGCCACTTCAGGTAACTTAATCGCAGCATAACCCCACAGTTGGTGGATGCAGGCTTTGTTGACTGACCCTACAACTTGGGTGTGAACTCAACTTTGCTAGCAACACATGCTGAGAAGCTCCATAAATGACAGTGAAGGACAGAGCATGAAACAGACACAGAAATGTGTTTACACGTTCAGGAGGCGCAGGGACCTTCTCCAATCCCTGTTTATTTGGATTATTTTTGACAAGTAGCAGTAATATCTATGGAGTTAATGTGCCATGTAGAAGATAGTTACTCAGTGTTATGATTTTTTTAAGCCCCGCTGGTCACATAGTTGTTCTCTATTAAGTTTTTTGTTTGTTTGACATGTTTTTTGAATCTCTCTCTCTACAAATCACAAGGCGAGGAACTGGGGAAAATACACTCTCTTTTTCAACTTCTTATGGCTTCTGGGCTGTCTTGAGACCTGCCCGCCTGGATACTGCACAATACAGCCTGACCCTGCGCTCCAGGATTCGCCGAGTGTTTTTTACAACGCAGATGGGGTTGGCTGGAAATCTTACTAAGTATGTCCTGAGACACACATGTGTCAGTGGGGGAGGATACTGTGCAAGTGGAAATGTGAAGAAAGCATGGAAGCAAAATCCATTTATAACTAAGAATTACTAGTAGGAGGTGAGTGGTGACCAGCCTATGGGGAAGTGTCTGGTGATCGTGAGAGGCCACGCAGCACTCTGTGGGATTATGAAGCCTTATACGTAAGGCACATCAAAGAGGTGTGTCACAAGGGGGACCTGATGAAACACGGGGGATGTTGAAAGACTGTTAGGTTTTCTTGATAGGAAAAAGGAAAAACGACCTCTGTGTTACACGAACGGGACTCTTGAAAAGCCACAGAAATATCCCATACTTACTTTTATCTTCCTGGTTCTCTTCTGCCGCTTTGCCTTCCTCTTCTTCTTCCTCCTCCTCCTCCTCCACCTCCTTCTGCTGCGCTTCTTCTTGGTGATCGGCGGCACCGACCGACAGGCTCTGGCAGCAGTGGTTGAAGCCGCTATCCCGAGGCAGAGTGAAACTTCGGGGCTTTCCCCCATTCCCGTTCAGCACTTGCATCCGCTCGCCCTCCACCAGGGGGAAGGGGCCGTAGTGGTCTTGCAGGTGGCACTTCTGGGTGGGCAAGGTCGACTGCCGCCGGTGCTCGGGGGAGACCACGGCCGCCTCGGAGAACACAGAGTCTTCCAGCGGCAGCGTCTGCAGGTAGTGGAGTCCTGAGCTCGTCAGCGGCGTCTCTATGAGGTCCTGCCAGGAGCGCCGCTGGCTCGCCGTCTTGCGCACCGGCGAGTCGGTGGCGCTCCCCGCCGCCTCCGGGCGAAACTCCTCGTGCGACGACTGCGACTGGGAGGTCTCCGTGGACGAGAGTCGGCTGTGTTTTGGCTCAACGTAAGGGCTCGCGCAGCTCATCTGCAACAGCAGCGATGGAGCAATCTTCAGATCACTGTAGACCAAGACCTACTTCTAGTAATAATCACCTACTTTTCATTGTCCCTGATGGCACCCAGTTCAGTAACGAAGGCACAGGCTTACCCGATTAACCTGCCCTGATCCTAACTTTAAGGCATGCCCGTATCTACAAATGTCACACCTCTAGGTCAAACGCTGATGCTTACACATAGCGAGTATCTTTATGTTCCTTAGTCCTTAAAATAAGCCAACACGATTATCTGCAGAAAACTTTGCAGAATATGGCACCTCGGAAGAAGACAGAGAAGAGATGTGCCTGGTCCATTAAAAACCTTAAAAATACCACCCAAATGCATGTTGTCATCCTATCCTGTTAAAAATTTATTCGCAATTGTGTTTGCAGTGCTTCAGTGCAGTTCAGAGATCTATGATTTTGGAAAATCAAGTACTGCGTTCAAATTAAACATTGTGAACACTCTCTTCCCCCAGACTTTCCCAATTTTTCATTCCAAATTTTTGCCATTTTAAAAGCTATATTCAAGTAAGATGCATTAATCAACACCGTCTGAGTATACGGACACAAAACCTAAAATTGCCCATGCAGAATAAGTTAGAAGTCCACACTCTGGTTGTACACCAACAGCTGCTTCAAGAAGAAAATAAAGAACAAATCCCCTTTTGTTCTAATTTATAGAGAAACCTACTTTTTCACAACCACCGAACAACTGGTTATCACTGTTTGCAATATAAGGCAGAACATTTGATGTTGGCATTTCTCTGGAAATTCAAGTGTAAAGCTTCACAGCACAACTGTTGGAGCCTTAGAGAAGAGTCTGTGCTGTTACTGAGGTAACAACATTTTGTCAGAGAAGTCGATAAGGAGGCGGTGAGGGATTGCATGGATGAGTAGGGGTCCATCATGAATGAAGAACAGGAAGAAAGAATTCTGTAACTTAATCTATTTTGCACAGTGAGTGGGATGATAAATCCGTGTTCTCTACAAACCAGTGAAAACAGCCACGATGGCTGTTGAAGTTAGCGATGCATGTCACTTAACAAATGCCTTAAGTCAAGTACCGACTCAAAAATATAGCGGAGAGTGCCATAATGGGCGCATGCACATGCTTTTAAGCAGGAGAGTAGGTAAAAGTGACACTTTATGTAGTCGTTTCTGTAGAGAGTTGCAGGTGACTTACCGAAGGAGGCCGTGGGTACGTGTCGTAGGGGGGTGGTGGGCTGTCTTGTTTGGGTGTTGATGGAGTGTCAGCTTCCTCCTTATCACTCTCACTCCAGTAATCTACAAGTTACATACAGATCAGATTAAAAACTACCAACACATTTTGATCCATTTGCATGTCAGAGACTTGCTTTCACAAAAAGCAACTGGAAACTCCATCCTTGGTATTACCAAGAGTTAAATTCTAGCAAATGCTGACTCTGGAAATGTTAGCTGCTGTACCTTGGAATTGTTTTAATCTAAAGAGGGGAAAATTCAGAACATTATGGGGTATAATAAGCCTAATGCCCCATTGCAGAGATATTAAACAACAACCTGCAAATGAGCCACAAATTTAACTCTTGTACATGCTTTATAAATACCACATGCATACAGAATACTCCTAATACAAGTATCAGGTTTTCAAGTACTTATACAGCCGTAAACATAATTATGATTGGACATATATCGGCTAGAAAATACTGGAAGTATTTTTCAAACAGAAAAGATGAAAAACATAACTTGCTAAAGTCTTGTTGACTGCAAATAACATTAACAAATGTAATTAACACCAACTGGCAAATCAAACAAGTAGGGGTTATTGCACATGTGACTAATTAATGCTATTTTTCTACCCATTCTCTCCATTGTGAACTAGCAGTTACCCAAGCTTTTCAATTCAATCTCTAATAACAAAGAGCTGCGTTTAAGATAAGACAGAAAAACTTCATATCATGTATCTGCTTCATAAAACAGCTGCTGCCCTGTTACCCATGCAAGAACATAAAGGTGATATGGTAAGGAAAAATACGACAATGACATTTAAGCGCAGAGTTCCAAAAGATGGATGAGAAAATACAAAGGACGCAGATCTTGCGGGCTAAATTTAATGGGCTATGAGGTTTCATTTTGTCAGAAACCCAAGTCTTGGCCAAGCCCATTTCATATGTTTGGTAGCTTGGTCAAAGGGGAAAACACAGGGCAGAATGTACCACGTGGGACTTTACAGTTACTTGGTTGCAAATATTTTTGAAGCAGAACAGCATCTAACTAAATGGATACCGGACCTTAACATTCCTTACAAAAGAAAACCACTTAATTGCCAACTCCACTCAACATGGATAACTGTAACATTTCTACCCATTGTAAGGCTTATGCAAACATTCCTGTTGGCACTTTGTTTCTGACTGTATTACCTTCATTGTACAACAGGACACTGTAGCTCAGACTATTCACAGACAATTTTCACTTTGCCTAGTAAGCGCTCAGTTAACTGCATGACTTAGTGCTTTCTCTTTGACAGATGAGGAGAAAAAGATTGATTGCCGCTTCATAAATGATCTAAACCAAAATTCCAAGCTGGTACAACGTGTAATTTTGGCTTTAATAATTTTTTGTTACTATGATGATTATTGTATTGTTTGATCAATGATCTACTGTACCTAATAGTCTTCAAGATTTAAAACAAACACTTACCTTTAAATGACACCATCTTGAAACAGCTGCCCCTAAAATTTTCTGTATTTTTAGACTGTAGTGATGGTGGGGACAGCCTTATTTGTGTATTTAATTTTTCCAAGCAGAAACAGCTCTGTTTTAACTCTGAGTCTCTTAATTTGCTTCCTGCAAGCTTATAGCTGAGAGATTATCTTTAAAGAGTATAATAAATAAAGAGCATAAATAAAGTTTTCGTGACTATGAAATAAAAAAATTCCAAACAGTTTCATCTCTAGAAATCTGCAACTAATTAGTTTTTGGTGAACAAAAGACTAAATCAGTGAAAATTCTTTTTTAAAATCACTCCTAGTTTTAAGAAAACTTGTTTCCAGCAACTCAAACCACCTGAAAATATTGGCATATAGGCACGCTTGTTCCTATTACAGCAAAGCCTAATGGCGCGACGTGTGGTGAGACGCCTGTCAGAACTGCATCACTCAGTGACATTTCTGCAGACCTGGAGCTCAACTGTTTATTCTGAAAGTAAAATTTAGCAGCCTCAGTGCAGGTTCCAATTTTGGCTAAAAATACAAAGACGTTCTTGCTGTCAAATCCACATACAATAAACCACTGCAGGATGACGCTTTTGCGCACCTTACCTCAGACAGGGAATTCTGTTGGCAACCTACAGCTTATCTAGAAAAATTCTACAAGTCACAGGGGTCAGCTTCCAGATGAAATGTATGAAAATAGCCTCCCACCAATTTTAAAAAATGGTCTGCTTTTGGCAACCAACTTTTCAGAGTTTACCTAAAACGTGTATAATGCTATCAAACAGTTGCCATATTTCTCTCTGCAGATTTTGTCCGACTCGGTGACAAACAAGCTCAATGCACCGGGCATATCTTGAAAGCTTTCTGAATGAGCAATAGACTGCATATATTATATATAAACTAACACTGACCTGACATTTGCTGATTAAATATTTTCTATTTATATAAGCTAGTATTTTTTCTCCGATTTTATACGACTGGAAAGTATATAACTTCTCCATCCAAGGAAGTCCCTTGCCATATTGCTAACATTCATTGCATTTAATATGGAAAGTTGATGGTATTTTTATAAAACTGTTCTGTACAGAATGTGACATTTTATTTAGCAGTACACCCACAATTCGATGATTCGTGCATCTCTGAAGCACTTGAAATATATTTATGCACTTTAGATTCAGAACCATTCAACTCCTAATTGAAACAGGTTTGACAACTACTGCTGAATTGTTTCAGAGCTATTATGAAGCTTTGCTGCAAAGGGCTGAACTGAACAGAAACGACAATTGGTACCGTCACTGAATATAGAAAATTCCAGCTTCACAGTTTTTATAATTGCAAAAATGCTTGAAGTGATAGAGAGGTTCTACTTTGCTAACTTGATGCCTCTGCTAATTAGGGACACTACTGAGCTGTTTAATAGCCCTTGTGCTGGGAGCCAAGGATGATCACCAGAGGCATACAAACACTGTACGGCAGCGAGGGGGGAATGTGGTACTGATTCCCACACTAACCACAACTAAGCAACGCAAAGAGGATATAGTTTTACCTGTCTGTATATGAGAAATCAATTTGAGTGAATGGCATTAGAGCAGTAATAAAGAGCTCCGCCAGTGCCTGGGATATAATTTCCACAGTAAGTGGGGTCTCACTGATTATTTTCAATAGGGAGACATTTTAATAATAGGTAACACGAGGCCTGAATGCACATGATCTCATGTCTAGGAGCTGCATCATCTGCTATTTTATTACTCAGTGACTGCCTGGTAGCAAAAATATTTCTCCACATCCATCTGGATTTTGAAAGGTGTATGATGTCTGCAATTGTGCACTTGGACAGCGTTAGCATAACTGTTCATACACCTTTTCCCTCACTGTCCCACACGTTATTGTAATTCTAGTGCCAACCTGCTGTCAATAAAAGTTTGAATTTGGCTTTGAATGCTAACACAGAGGATTTCCTAGAAGACTCCAAGATTCAGAGTTTGTTCACAGCCTCTTCAAGCAGCAACAGATGGTATACGGGTCCCTCCAAACTGGTTATCGTAGTGCTGCCTGGGGAGCACAGATTCCCACACTGATTTTGAAGCCTGCGGAGGCACTGAGAACACGACTGGAGGAAGGCTGAGCATGTGCTGCTATCCTGGGCTGCGCGAACGCGGAGGGCCCGCTGTTACGAATGCCGTGCCGTGCCAAGGACCATACCAGACTACAACAGGGTGCGGGCAGCACTTCCAGGATAAGCAGCTGCGCTTACTGGAAGACACGATTAGAAATGAGGCAACAGCAGGTACAACCTAGTTATGTGCCAGAACGACAGAACCCAAAAACCTTCCCACGCACGCTGCTACCACCGAATTACAGCAGCATGCTCTGAGCCACGGCTCTTCGAGCCCAGGCTGATCCCTCCAGGATGCTCTGTGGTGAGGCAATCGGGGTACGAATCAAGGCAGACATTATTTTCTGATGCTGGCTTTTAATCTTCTACCGCTACAGAATATCCTACTCTCTCGATGTTTCTACCTGCCTGCCAAAGTAACCTTTGCTTCTCACCGGGAAAAAGAGGGTTTTTTTGCACAGTGCCTCCCAGGAAAATGGCGCGGCAGCAACCCATTGCGGAGAGACAGACGGCGCGCATCTTCCTCCTGACGGTAGCAGACCAGAAGGTCGGGGCGACGGCTGCTGTCACACAGGTTGGTACAGAACCATGGCTTTGGGGGGCAAGAAGGACACCATGTGGCAAATTCTGAAGCCTAGTGATAGGCTTCTGAACACAACTCTGCCTGAAAACTGGTTAGAACTGTAGTCTTTGTAAAGAAAAGACTAGATTAAACACATTGCTGCTGCAGCTCCGAGCCACAGGCTTTTTGGGCCAAAAGACAGAACCTCACTGATGAAGGCTGCAGAGCCACAGAATTAAAGGGAGGTTTTGGCTCAGTGGGCAGCAGGCAGACAGGCATCTGGATAAGCTCTGGATCATCATGACCACTGCAATTTTCTGGTGCCTGCTGCCAGGTACAGCTGTAAAAAAGAGCACAGATTCAAAAGCCAGCTGCTTGCCAAAACAGCTGGTTGGATAGGAACGCTTCTGTGGATCCATGTCACTGGCAATTCTAGGAAACAACCTCCCCAACACAACTGAGGGCTGACCCTTTCTTCTTCCTGTCTGCAAACAGGATTTCTACTGCAGCAAACTAAAGCAAACTGACTTATTAGTTTATATATGCTGCTTTTTTAAACCCATGAAATATTAGACATTAAAAATAAACAGATGTAAAATGCTGTAAACCCACAACAGGGCTTTAGCACACACCTCAATATAGCAAAAATAGTAGAAATCACAGAAAATTAAATGGCCTTAAAATTAAAGTCTTTAGGGGAAATCCAATTATGTCAACAGGCTTTAGAGGAATAGTTTTGTTCCTGAGACCAATTTCATGCATTCCTGCCCCCTGTGAATTCAAACACCAAATGCAATGTTGAAAAAATTTTTTTAGTGTGCAGATTCTTAAGTTTCTTCTGATAGGGGACACAGACTCCTTGGTACCACACACCGGAGCTTACTGGCAGTACATTTGCTGCTTTTAGCCACCTTCTGCAGCCTTCTCAGAAATAATCCGGTGTCTGTGGACCAGAATCTGAAGGAGCTAATCAAAACCCTGGAGAGAGAAGGAATTCTCTAAAGCAACAACAGTGATACCGATATGTGAATTGCTTTCAGATGACAAGAATGAGGCCTGATACACAGCAGGGAAAAAAGAACAGATGAACTTGTGATAAGAGCTGACAGAAGAAACCAAAATAACAACACATTACCTTGCTCTTGTTTGATCCTCTCTCTTTCCGCATAGCCAGCAGCAAGCATGTTAATTCTGTTTAGCCATCTGAAATAATATTAAAAAAGCAGTGATACCGATGCAGCCTTGTAATTTTGGGGTTCATTTCTACGAAAAACAAAGTTAGGAGCACCTGAAGGAGATTCAGGACATTGTTATTTTTCATATTAGACAGCTGTTTTCTTTGATACTCTTACTCAGGGAGTCTCCAAAGATCTATGAATTTGCTGTTGAACAAATTGTTTTCACAGCAAAGATTTTATTTCAAATGGAGAACCGTGTATGATGTCAAACATCTGTAAAATAAAGGATTTAGAGATAATCAAAGAACTATTAAGTCTGCTGCTCACAGATATGGCATCACACCAATACTCCTGCTGTTCTGATGTCTTAAGAATAAACACCACTTTTCAGAGATTTAAGCAATATTTTAAGGCCTGAATTGGCAGCTTAGCAGAGGAACAGAGCAGAAACCAGCAATAAAAAGAACAGGTTCACTCCCAAACAGACAGTGAGGTTTAATTATGCCATTATGTGTTTTAGAGCTTACCTACCGTGCCAAGTACAAAGAGACGGAGGCATATCAGAATTGACTTTTGTGTTCGTGTCAGAGAAGCAGGCAGGGAAAAGACAGTTGCCTCAATACAATTCACATCTAAGGCTTTAACCTCAACTTAGATGTGAAAAAATGCTTCCATAAGCTGCACAAATTAAAAAAAAAAACCACAACCAAACTATTGCTATTCTCTTCTAGCAGGGCTGTCATTGCCAAGCATACACTCGACTGCCTGCAGCAGTGCACTGCTTCAGCCTGCCCTCTTCCCCTGTGGGGCTCTCGGTGTATTCATTAGCCAAATGTTTACACTACATCAGGTCCTCCATCAACGAGGCTTTAAACCACCATGACAATCTCCCATGGTTGTCCATTCCACGGTAAACCTGGAATTATTTGCTCCAGTCACCCCACAGCCAGGATTTGACAGGCCTGGTTCGCCAACCTACCGGCTTGCGATTTTACTGCTAGGGTACACAGAAGGGCAACTGAAGTCAGGTTTGTGTTTTCTTCAGGAATGTGAAACCCCTGTTGCAGAAAACTGCGCCTGATGGGTTTTATTTGCATACCGTAGGCACGGAAGCAGGATGTAGTATTGTCTCAGCAAGGGATACGCCTTCGGAATCACTTCTGCATGCCAGCCTTCAAGACATTTCAGTGCAGGATAAGCAGGCATCAGATCATAAAATGCAGTTGCTCTCCTCAACATTAACTCCTGTCACTGTCCTTCCACAAATGCTGACCACATGTATGATCTATAAATCATGTTAGTGGTCCATAAATCATTGTACATTGGGAAGAGAGCTAGAGATTCACTGCTGAAGTGATTACAGAATATTTCCATGTTAGCATACAATCAAAATTTCTGCCAGAAGAATAGGGAAGCTGAAGAACAGACTCAAAATTTCCATCGTAATTGTTAGGAAGTGCCATACACTTATAAAAATAATTGGCGCAAAGGAACAGAAATCCAACAAATCATGTCTCAGACAATAATTTCACATCTTCACTGCAGAAAGGTGACCCACTACAAAGCTGTCTTCTAGGCTGACATTCCTGATATGTGAAGACATTCTTTGGGGAATAAAGCTCAGCTGTCTCGACAGCTCTGCCAGCCCAAATCAGAGGCACTGCGGCAGGAACCTCACTCGGAGCACTCCAGCCCCGTGCTGCCGCGGGACCGGCAAAGGCCACGGACTTGTCCGTGTCCCAGGGGTAACGCGGTGCAAGAAGACAAGCGCCTGCTCTGTCAAATGGCACGGCCGACAGTGGAAGTGGCCCTTTGCTTGCCGCTCGCCTATTTGGGGTTTCACGTTCCCGATTCGGGTCACGGCTCCCCCCCCCTCCTCGGCACAGCCAGCAGGGAACAGCAACCTCCTGAACCCCCTGGGCTAGGGCTGCTGACCACGGAGTATTAGAAGGTACACCTATAAAGGTTCTCCTGCGGAAAACTTCAGTCTGTCCCAAATAGGAGAGAGCGTTTTGTCTTAAGTGTGCGTGAGAGTGAGGTAACCAATTATATCATCGACCACTTAACTGACAGTCAATTGATACTGCTTACAGCTATGGTGGATGATCGTTTCCAGAAAAATGTTATTTCCTGAAAAGTATAATCTAACGAGAACCCAGGAAATGCATACCAGTCAGAGAGAGACAACGAACTGACTTCACATTTCATGATTTTCGGCAGGTCACGATCTGTGTCATGGTTTGGAATATCACCTGCAATGCCTGTGGGGTGAATGAGAAGGTACTGATGCGGTTGTAAGCCCTTAACAACCATGGCTTTTGAGTGGTTTGCTAGTTTAGAAACCAGAAGAATGGTACTGACTTCTTCTGCAAAGTTTCTGACATGTGGCTGCTAAAGGTTCTTCAGATATGGTTAGAATGTGTATGGTTAGAGAATTAATATTAATTTAATAAAGCATGGCTAGAGTTCCGGTTCATTGAAGTCGGAATCCTATCAGAAATCCAAGGCACTGGGCTTGTATCACAGGGAAACGTAAGGATCTCCTGCAGAACGAAAGAGGAGTAAAACATGCCCACTTTACAATGCACTGGGGACCAAAGTTCCAAGCATACAGTTCCGTAAATATGCCTTACTATGAATATTAAAAGACACAAAGCCTTAGGACACGGGAAGATTTAAATCTTTCTTCCCTGTGGTGTGCTATGTCCTGGTAGCCACTGTAACTTTCAGAGGGCAAAAGGCCAAGAAAATGTTCCTTCCTTACTGCTAATGCAGCTTTAATTTTCTTGTGAGAATTCTAAAAATCTATTTGTTAGGTATGACAATAAATGCAGTAGCACTGCTAGTCGCAGCAGTCATCTAGGTTTTCCTTCAGGTTTTTTTTTCTTTTTAAGAATAGCACATACATTTCTTGTCAGTATTTAATTAAACAATTTTATGACACAGAATAGGATTAAAAAACCCCCAGTCTTTCTGTAGACCTGTAATTTCTGTAAAGAAGAAAGCACAGTACTGGCACTCTCTGAAGATAGGAGGAAACATTTTTCTATCTTATCTCACACTCCAGGTAGATACAATGCTTTTAGTCAAAACAGGGTGTCAAATTGTCCTTAATCACAAAGCTCAAGGCTATAGGACGAACTTGCTATATGGGACTATGGATACGTTCCAGTGTCTGTAAGTACCCAACTGCAGTTTAACCGGAATGAAGCAGCCTGTGGACGATGCAGGAGAATTTTTGGAGGCCGCCTTCACCGAAAACTTCCAGAGACATTCTCATGCGCTAATACTACAAGCTGACTTGTCATCTTTCCCCTTGATCATAGAGCTACGCTAAGGAAGAAAACTCTTATAAATGTCAAGACTCAATGTCACAAAAAGAGGACAGGTCAGTTACAGCAGGTTGAGGGCGTTCTCCGACAAATATCCTACATGAAGTTACTGACTGTATTTCCCTGCCTGGAAGACATAATTATGGCAGCCGTATAAGTCATCACTTTAAAAAAGGACAGTTTGGAATAAAAAGGAAGAATGAGAGTATTTTAAAGTATTTAAGCTGGCCAATGCTGAAAAGGATGCATTTGCCTCTGAGCTGCTGATCAGGATTTTTGAGTAAATAATAAATAGTTAGTCCATAAAGCAGCAGGCACAGTCACCATGGAAAATCAAAATAGAGTTACACATAGTATCATCAAGTAGAAATATATAGACTGCCTTCTACATCAGAAAATTTTCTTGGAATGGGAAGAGCAATGCATTTCCAAGCACGATGTTTCTATGACTATACACTTACACTAGCAAAACAGTACTTTGCATCAATAAAGGATATTCTGTCCTTCTTCTCGCCCAGACTAAGCATGTTATATGGGTAGAAAGAACACTTCTGCTGGTGCAACCGTGCAGATGAAAGGAACTTCAGACGGCACGACAATGAAGTTCAGTGACCGTAGTTCTCCAGACTCCTTACCAGCGTAACAGTGTGGCACAGTCACAAAAGTAGTAAGAAAATTTGAATACTGACAGAGTTACCGGAGATGAAAATACCCATTTTGTGTGAGTAGATACACACAAACAAAAACTTCATATTCTGCATACGCTTTTTTTAAAAAAAACAACTAAATAATTTTAGACAAGGGATGAAGGAATTGAACCATTTTGAACTTTCAGTTAGCCCACATGTTAGCAGTTTTCTACTTTTGCTTCAAATCGAAACAGAACTGAAATGACTACATGATACATAATTAAAAAGTATGTCAGAAACCTGACAAATAAAAAGAACAGAAATTGATCAAAACAGGTCTCAATTTAACTTAATAACTTGATACTGCGTTTGACTTCAGCTAGGCTACAAAATGCTTTTAGACAGGAATATATATCTATATAATCTCTGCATTTGAAAGATTATTTTTCAGTAATCCACATTTTTTTTCCAATATACTGAGTTAATTCAATGTTTGTGAAAGTGAACTACTTTTTCTAATACATTAAACGAAGAGAAAAAATAAAATTATTTGGTGAGACTCTGATGGCAACTCAGTTGTAAGAATTTCAAGTAATTCCATAGACCTTGACAGAGGTGCTTTAAATTTACATGTGTATAACTCAGATCAAAATTTGGTCAAGCTCATCCTAAATGGATTAATTAGCACTTATTTCAAAATATGATTAAAAGACTATTTGTGCCGGGAAGTTAAACACCTTTTAGTCCTTGGGTTTTAGACTGTGCAATATATTTGCAAAGAATTGATGCATATTTGCTGCTGCTTTCTGATTACTGAACAGTTATATAAATTTTTACCCTTAGAAACAAGGAGCCTTGTCATACTGACTGAGGAGGACCTGCTGACAGAAATGATCTATCTAGTGCTGTAGTTCAGGATATGCCGAACAGACCATGCCGTTATTCTGTTTGCTGTGCAGCAAACTGCTTTTTGAGTGACTGGCTTGACAGAATTATCAAGGAAAGGCAAGTCTAAAATTTTACAAGCAAATAAACAGGTTTTAAGTTTTCTAACTGAGGGGAGACTTTTGAAGTGAGCTTTAGTCATGCATGAACTTTTAAAAAAATGTTTAACAGACAGCTATTTCTAAATGAAAGCAAGCATAGTATAGTACCGGCATACTTTTCCAGTCCACTATTGTCAGTAAAGGACTGGCGGTACCCTGAAGGTGCTCTGCCAGGCACCTGAATCTAGTACACACTGGAGAGATTAAACCATGATTATGGCACTTACTAACAGTTTTATGGACTGAGTTTTATCTCCTTTTTCCTCTGTTTTAAAAGCAATTTTGCTCAGCAAGGATGTCCACAGACATTATCTAAGATAGAACAATTCTCAGGTTGCAACAACAGATTTTTGTTTGCGTCCTCTGTCATGTGATGAAAATGGTGTATTATTTTCAACTGAATTAATTTCAGTTTATGCTGCGAAGATAAATGAAATAAAGCCCCAAATATTTGAATAGATGAGATCAATGTTTTTATTTACCATTTGAATGAATTAAGAGGAACTGTGTTTATTTAGTGCTGAAGTCTCAATCATTTTTCTGAAAAAATTGCACAAGTGGCCTAAAATAGATACAGTAAAACTCAATACCCAAAGAACTAAGCCTTAAGTCCTTGTTCTTTTTGAGTTGCTGAAACTTTCCCCACTAAATTCAATACAACCAAAATTTCACTTCAATGTGCAGGTTAAATTCATGGCAGTAGAGAGAAACAGCAAAATTAATTTCTTGTAATCTCCACCTCCTTTTTCAAGACTGGCAGAAGAAAAATCAGTGACTGCTTTAAATCTTTCTCCAACTTCTCATTCCCTCCAGGGCCAGAAATTGAAGCATCCCCAGAGCAAGCATCACATACTTTGGGAGCACGTTAGGAAGCAGATTTGGAGATATTGCACCTTTGCAGGTATGGCACAGCCAAAAGCAGAAACCTGGAATTCCCAAGTTGTGTTTGGATGTTGTTGCACATACTGTATTTATTTCTTTTTACAAAGAGGGAATCTTGTTTCTAAAAATCATCAAACCTTTGTTTCAAAAAAAGGGTTTTTTGCATGAAGTGAAGATTTAGCACATGCAGCCACTCAGAAACAATGCTACTATGCACTTATTTTCTCAGCTGTTAAACTTAACTTTTTAGATTAACACATAATTTATTATCACTGTATCATTACTAGCTTCAAGAAGTGCTACACTTAAGGAATGGTTCCTTGAACTTTGCTAGATTTCCTTACCTGTTCATATCATCTAGATGTTCAGCAGCAAAATAAAAACTTTTGATCTTAGGATGGCAGGCTTTGAATGCACTGTAGAGGAAAAACACAATTATAAAAATGCAATGGCACGACTCTTTTTTTAACAAAATGTAAAATAGTCTAGTCACCAAGGAATGAGATGAGTTCAGATTTCCTGAGTTGTTGGATACCCCCGAGTAGTCTATAAACACAACTTTTAGGATTGTGCCAGATTTCACCAATTAAAGTGCTCTTCAACTACCCCTTTCTCAAGAATGCTTAATTCGTATGTACGTAACTATTGTTCAACAATCACCTGCAGTGTACTATATTTGGATAAAGTTAACCAGTTAAGGATATAATTTTATGTTATCAGGTAATTTTGCTGATATGCCTATAGGTGTCAATTTTTTCTGAGCAGAAAATGGACTGAATGATTTATTTGATAGAACAGAAAAACTCTCAATCCTGGTGATTTCTCACATCTCAATGACCTTTAGCTCTAATGGCTGCGTTTCAAACAGAAAAATGTGATGTGCTGATTGACTTCTGAAAAGCTGTTATAAATCAGCACTGTGCTCTTGAGGGCATTCTAAGCAATGGGCAATTACATCTCATCTTTTCTTTCCACCAAAGTAATCAACATGACTGGGCTGAGAGAATTACTGCATTTCATACATAATATGAAATAAATTACTAGAAAGAATTTTTTAACTATGTTGGATAAAGATTTATGGTAAAGTACTTGAAGATCCAGAGAATGCATCTGAAAGTAATTAATAATTTACAATACAGAAGAATCATTTTTGAGAATAGCCTGAAGGTCTCTCTTGAAATAAGAACAAAAAATGCATAATAGTCCCAAAGAAAATACGGAAAACTGCAAACATGATACATGAAGATCATCATCATTTTTCTGAGACACAATGCAATATATATACATAAAATAATAAAATAATTTTCACTCTCTAACCCATTGTGTCTCAGAAAAATGGTAATTATGTTCTTCATGTGTATCATGCTTGCAATTTTCAATATATATGTCTGTGTGTGTACATATATGTAAATATATGAAAATAGGTTTTAAGAAAACAAGGATATGAAATTGATATCCAGGAAAGCTACTGCTAGTGAAAGTAATATAAAATTGAGACAAAAAGAATTCCTCTAACGCATTAGAGCATGACACAATGTTATGCAAGTGAAAGCAGATGTACAGTGACATCTGCTCAGTTTAGAAAGACATCATCAAGTTACTGAGACCCAAAACTTGACTTCTTAAAATTCTTACAGCATCTGTCGTCTGGATTCTTAGAGGTTTTTTTCTTTATCAGCCACCCAAGCAAGGATCTTTAATAGCCACATTTTATGTTCTACTATCCAGTAGATACCAAATCAGGTAAAAAAATAATTTAAGCAGGGTGCAGTTCTGAGAAATGAGTTGACTTTATGCTGCTGCCCCAACAAAAAAAAAATAAAAAAATGAAGCACTTCAGCAATGTAGCCCAAGGACATAGGACAATAAGCCCAAGCTGATTTTTTTCTTTTTCTTTTTTTTTTTTTTTAAATGCAGTTCTCATTTTCTGCCCTTTGAGACCATCATGAAGAGTAGAGTTCATCCTTGAAGAGATATGTAGACCAACTGATACAAGGTCAGTGTCTTCTTTAGAACTGTATGTACTACAAATCATGCCATTTTACTTTTGCAATTGCTTTTCTGTACAAATGTCAGTGATTCCACAGTCTTGATAAACTTAAAAGAACAGTAAAAACTATTAGAAGGCAAGGCAAAATGTTTTCAACAATAATGGCTCTAAAAACACCTCTGTGGGAGTATGCACCTGTCACTTTGCTATACATGCTGGAATTTGCATCTAAATAAGAAATGGATTTATGCAATGGCACAAATCTAGACTGCAGCACACACAGCTAGGTGAGAAGAAAAGTTATTTGAAACCTTTAGGTCATACCTCAAAAATACAGCAAATCACTGTCATTCTCTTTTTTTACTCTGTCTCAGGACAGATACACTGTGTCAGCAAACTTTGAGATGATGTTAACCAATTTGGAGTCACATTAAAGACTGATGCCTGGCCATGAACTTGGGGACTTTTTTATTTGGAGGGTCTCTTTATTCTGCTTAAAGCCCTTTATTGAACTTAAAGATATCACACACACACTCCAAGCCCGAACAAACAAACAAAATAACTCCCCAAACCAGAAAGGAAACAAAAGAAGAAAGGAAAACTTAGGAAAATAAAGGGACAGAAGCAGACAAGCAGTCCTCTTGCTCTTAATTCATTTTGCTCTAGTCAGGCACTGTGATTCATGATAAAGTGAAAAAAACCTTTTTCAGGAAAGGTGGCACACACAAACCACACTGAATTTGCCTGTTCTGTGTGAGCTTATTCTGTGGTACAACCAAATGATTAATGTAACAAAGTCCATTACGTCAGTGTTTTAAGGGAAAACCTCATCCTTTGTTCCACTTTTTCTATTGTATCATTGCATTATTTTTGAGCATACTTACTATTTCTTGCGGCATTCACTGGCTCTGTCAATTTTAAATTCAGGTAGACTGATGAATCCTTCCGCTTTTTCATCCTGCAAAGATAGTTCTAGATATTACTGTTGTTAAGGTGTCAGGAAAAAAACCCACCACACTGAAAACTTAAAGATATTTTCACTTGCCTGCTTCTTACATAAGGATTACTAATGTATGCTCTGCTCTGGCAAACCTCCCACAGAAGTCACTGGGACTTTTGCCAAAGTAGTAAGACAGATCCCTTGGTGTAAAATACAATTTTAAATAGCCAGTTTTCTCAAACAATTTCACAGCTGAACCAGCACTGGAAAATACGCAAAATGACCAAATGTATTCAGGCAATTAGTTTTTGCAATTAGTTAATTTGGGGGGAAGATGGACTAACTAGTAAGGAGAAGTGCAGCCTGCTGTAAGAAATAGGGAAAAAAGCCATTTCAGTGTGTGCTGTTTACCATCTTTATATGGTATCGCAGCTAAGAGGCACGATATCTCTTCAGCTACTTTCATCTCTCTCCAACACTCAAGAGAGAAGACATTTGACCTTCCTCCCCCCTCCTCTAAAGACCTGCACATAGTTTATTTTATCAGATGTTCAATCTCCCTTGACTTTTCACAATTTGAAAGCATTATTTATTTTAAGCCACTAATACATCAATAACAACCGCTCATAACTTTGCATGAGAAATTAATACAGGATCATGAAAGTGAAGCTGCAGAAAACACAAATGTATGTTAAGGAATTCCTCAGCACTACATCTTTTTCTCAGAATCTCCATGGTTATTTATGCAACATATGCAGTCCATATGACTATATGCTTTCTTTAAATAAATAAAAGACACAAATCAGCATATAAAACTGGAACTAGAGTTGTTCTGTGGAAGGTACAAGGTTGCAACAGGTTCTGCATTAACAGGTATTTTAACATCGAAAGGACGCTGTTTAGAATAATCTTGCTATTTCTTTTTTGCATGGTTGCCTAAGGAAACAAAATTCTGGCAAAAGCACTGTTCGCTTGTTTGCCCATCTGCCGCTGAGGCTCCCCCCGCCAGCTTTTGAACCTAGTGGTGATTGCAGACACTTTGGTGAAGGAGCTGAGGTCTCAAAAAGAACCACTCTCAGCAAGTCTCAGGGCAACCTGGGCCGGGGGGACAGAGGCGCTCAGACCACGGCCCTCGCCACGGGAAAGGAAGGCAAAGCTCGGCGGATCCGCAGGCTCCTTGGCCAGGGCTGGTGACCAGTCATCGTACTTGTAGACAAGAATTACCGCCCTGATGAAGACCTCACAGTAGACCTTGAGGAGGGAGGATGGAGGGGAGGGAGTTAGGGTTACCGATCGGAAGCTGGGATCAAGGCACAAATGGGATGAGTTCGTGGGAAAACAAGCTGTGGTAACTCTGTTCATGGAACAACATGCTTTCTGTCTACTCAGGGAAGAGTTGGGGATCGCGGTATTTTAAAAGGGTTATGTACAAATGCTCGCAGTGATTAAAAGAACAAGTCCAGGACTGAGTGCAACCACATGTTGGCAATGATTTTATCTCAGGATATTTACTAATGAGACTAATAGGGTTTAAAATTAAGGTTTCCTAACTCACTGGCAAAAAGCTCTTTTGCTAAAGCTGATATAAACAAACTGATATAAATAAACGAGTACTAATGCAGAACATGTTGCACGATCCAAGCTGTACACAATTGACTTGGGCTGCTCTGGCACTCTTTAAGTTCAGCATAAATGAGCACTGAAATCATATCAAAAGCTACAAAGAAGGAGCGACAGGAGAACACAACTGAGAAAACAAAAGCATCTTCCTTAACTGCCAGAGGTTTGGGTGATTTCACTAGCACAGATAAACAAGGAACACCAGGCAGCACATCGCTGAAGTTTACACTCCCGTGACTAAGCTTGAATGACAGGATTAAATAACTACCTTTTGCCTTTCAAGGGTTTGAGGATAGATTGATTCTAAACAGGTGAGAGCAGGACACAGGAAAATGTGTTACTTCTCCTTGTAGCAAAAGGTGAATTTGAAGGACCAAATATCTCCGGACCTTAATGGTGATTTAGTCAGGCAGTTAATATTAATTTCAGTATGATTATTTGGGTGAATAAAGTTATTCACCTATTTAAGCACTCAAAGCACTGGCTTCCCACTAAATCATGACAACAGCTCTACACAGGGTATTGGTTGAGACAATGAACACAGATGCTTACCTCTTCATTTATATACCAATAGAGAGATGTATCCTTCAGGACAAACCAGTATTTTTTCCATTTCTGGGAGAAATAACTCTTGGCATCTTTCTTTTTCCAGAGCCAGCCTTCACAGTCCCCTCGACCAAGATCTTTACATGAGATCCGTCTTTTGCTTTTACCAGGAATAGGAGCTGAAAATGACAAGTTGATGTGAAAGCATTTGACTTGTCCACTAAATCAACAAGACAGCTTGCCAGAAAGCACTATATATTTGCTTAAGAAAATTAATTAAAAATTTCAACCTCAATTTGCCATGAATAAGTTATTATAAACATTCTATTTCAACCACAAAGTCTGTGCAAGGCAACATAAGTTAAAAACCAAAAGAAACCAAAACAAACCATGTTCAGCACCTCACAGAGCCCATATTCTATGGGTAAGAGAAAAAAACAAAACGAAACAAAAAACCACAACACAGAAAGAGAAGACATTATGGAGAAAAGAAAGGCAAGATGGTTATTTGTAATTTTCAACAAATTAATATTTCACATCAGATTAAAGCACACAGCATATAAATTCATGTACTTTCACACCTGGCTGCCAAATACAACTAGGTAGGTACTTCACAGGTATTCAAAACCCTTTCTTGGCAGCTCCTTTTGGAACTAAACAGTTCCTAAGGCCTTTGTACTTCTAAATCAAAGGAGGACAATTTACTCTGATATAAATTACCTGACAACTTAGGCAATGAGAAAAGGCTGCAGTAAGGCATTACATGCACACAGCTGGAAAAAACAGCCCTGGCCCCAAAGAGCCTAGAGTCTAAGTATTCAAAAAGAAACAACAGCATGTATATGCAGGTGGAGGACTATTAGGAAACTATGAGACATCAGTACTGGACTAACACTTTCTCAACATGATCAACTGAACTCAACATTGTGTCGGAGCTAACAAGTTCTAGCTCCTCAGATATTGCAATACCGTAAACATTAAGGTTGGCAATTCCCTTCCTACCAATACATGAAAACAAATTTAATTTTTACCTTTGTTCTTCTTTTTACTTTTCTGCTGTAGAGAAGACTGCTGAAATGTCTACAAGAAAATCAAAATGGAAGAAGTGAAAATACAGTGTTTATGTTCAACCACAGCCTTATCATAAAAGAAGTGTAACGTTGCGAACGCCGAAGTCATCGCCAGGTAACGCCAGCCAACAGACTTGTAGGCGTAAGAAAAAAGGTAATTTTAGTTCATCTGTTCATAAGGTTGTAAAGCAAAAGCGCACAGTGAAACATCTTAAAACAGACCACAAATTAGTTTGCCAAAACAACTGAAGTTTCTCTCTAAAATGGTCACTCTTCTCTTATTCTGTTAAGGAAGGAATGTCTCCCTTTGGTTAGTACAATAGTGAAGCCACACAGCCCATGCATTTCTAACACATCATCTAATTAAGGTCTTCTTGACATAAATATGCAAATATGCAGATTAACACATTGCCTACTGCAGGTCTGAAGGCATTTATACAATGGTCTTTAGAACATCAGACAATCTGCTCAGAAATGGGCCCAGTATTTTTAAAGACACTAATAAAATTCCGCGAAATCACAACTGGGAAAAAGTCTCCCAAATAAATACTCTGAAACAGAAAACGCTATTTTTTTACCAGGTTTTGACTGGAAGTATTTCCCTCCAGTTGATCCACACCCACGAACCAACCCATTGCCTTGGCAATGAGACAGGATGGAAATTATTCCTTTACTGAAGATCCTAGCTTATTAAAAATGGCAACACTTATTACCACATTCTGTGGTCATTTCTGTTAAAAAACTTTGACTCAGATAATCACCATCACTCTAGTGAAATAAAAGAATAATTCTGTAACTAAATCACTCCAAAATTTGAAGTTGTTGTTGAATTTTAGCTTTCTATAAAGACAAATGTATTAGTGCTGAAACTAAGAGAAGGTGACATTTGAGGGTCTGAGCATTAAAACCTCTTACTTCGGCTTACCATGAATCAATACAAAAATCAAAGCTTTTGTGCCACCTGATAAAAATAAACGTAAGCAAAAGCACTGACAGGCCTGTGAGCTCAAATCCTGTTCCTAGCAGATAAGACAAACCCTCACCCCAGCTTGCAAGGCTCCCTTTTCAGTTCAGAGCTGCTTTTCTTTTCATTTTCTCCTCCCCGCTCCCTGTACACCTGAGCTGACGTGCAGGAGGCTGAGGCTCAGCTTCCAAGGGACGTCTTGCCTCACAGCTGAGACATTCTCAAGCAGCAAATACTAACACGTCCATAGGGATAACTTTTACCATCAATACAACCGTAATCAAGCGTAATATAAAAAAATTAACGGACTCGGTAGATGTGCTGCTGCCTTGCAGACCGTATCTGAAGAAGGCTACTCAACCGTATTGCCACCTCAGATGGTCAAAATAGGCCTCCACTGGGAAGAAAGAAATGGCCCGTTGGTCTTCATTCCCTGGCTCTTGTCCTTTTTCTTCTGCCACATCAGCAGTGGCAGCTCTCAGCTGCTGTTCAGTCAGTTCCAGCTCTCAGCAAGCCGCCACAGCAACACCATCCCAACTACACGTCACGTGAAATGTTTCAGCCTGCGTAGGACTAAGAGAGATCTTTACGGCTCAGAAATAACAGGGTGGCTGGGCAGAAGTGTGTAAATAACTCCCTCTTAGATGCTTTGAAAATCTCACCTAATTCGAAGTGGCTGAAAAAAACCACACACGCACAACCCCAAAACTTTAGCACTTCTCAGTTCACAACCCAGACAATTTCAGTCTGCCGCTTGACTTTTCTGCACTAATATCTTCACAGTGCCAAAATGGAAAAGGAAAACCTCCTCTTGGTTTTCTTATAAGTGATTCTGAAAGCAGATGAGAACAATATGAAAAGCCTTCTCTTTAAATGTTTCATCTGTAAACTGAACGTGTAAATGTGAGCTCACACCTCTCCACTTCCGAGTCAGTTTTTGGGAAGAAAGGGTAATGAAGGGGTATCAGTTTTTAATAGGAAGACAGCATGTAATTTAGACATCTAGCCCTTTTTCCATACATTATGTCATATTTCAAAATAGAAAGGTTTTATTAAATTCAGCTATTATTCTAAATTAGCTCATTAAATTAAATTATAATTAAGGACAAAATCTACAACTGAGTGAAGTTCCTGGGAAATATTCAACTGATTTTTAGCTAACACTTTATATTATTTTACATAGACTTCAGACTTCAGGCTTCAAGCTGGTTCATCCTTTGCATAAACAGCACCAGTTTTGTTTTTTTTTTTAATCCTTAAGATGTATAAGCAATATGCATTAGTCAGTGCCATTCGGTTTCAAACTCACACGATATATAATCCAAAAAAACCCCAAGTGAGATAAAATCTAAAAATGCTTCTTCTGCTGTTTTTTTAGGAAATCATCGAATGCAATCTGCAGCTTCTTCCCAGTGATTAGATAATGCTTAATGCCATTTTCTCAGTGCTGCTTAGAATCACAGAACGATGAAGGAGGTCGTGTCTTCCCTCCTGCTCAGAGCAAGGCTTGCTTTGAAGCCAACGCTGGATCATGTTCTCCAGGGCCATCTCCAGCCTGGATCCAGCTATCTCCAAAGAGGGACATTCCACGGCCTCTGGAAGTGACCTGTCCTAACGTTGGCCACCATGTTTCCCCTTTTACAGCTTAATTCTGTGATGGGGCAAATATGGAAATAATATAAATACTTCTTTTTAACACCATGAACTCTAAAAATATGGTTTCACACCAAAGCCAGAAATTTAGTTGTACGAAAGCAAGTTTGCTGCAAGATACTGTTTAATCACCTGCCCACGAGGCCGGATTTCAACATATGTTCACTGTGTTTTGATTCTGATACATCTTGAGCTTTGAGCAACTGCTTTCACATACATCTTGTCCCAGTTTTCAAGAATTCATCTCTCCTACTAATTCTGAGAGCAAGCATGAAATGAAATAGAAAACAGCATTCTATGTTAAAGAAAGTTGTTAGTAACTTAAAATAATAAATAAAATGGAAACAAGACTGCCACTGAAAAGATGAAATAGATGAATACCTTAACCCAAATGGAAACTGTTACTCCTGAAGAAAATTTGAAACTGTTTAATCATATCCTGAATAATATGCTTTCCAGTCGCCCAAAATATAACTAGCAAAACTTTCCATTATGCAAAAGCAAGGTATTACTTGATGTTTAACATATATCAAAACTCCC
This sequence comes from Elanoides forficatus, assembly GCA_025311575.1. NCBI lineage: Eukaryota > Metazoa > Chordata > Aves > Accipitriformes > Accipitridae > Elanoides > Elanoides forficatus. Next base: position 18,292,283 of record JAOBAS010000057.1, read on the forward strand.
TTGAATACACTGAGCCTCAGTTTTTTGAATGCAATATTTTTCTCCTGTAATATGTGATGTTTGAGCTTGTCATATTTAGCAATATACCTAAACTAAGCCCTCTGACAAATGCATGTCTAAATAGAATATCAAAGAAACACTTTCGGTATATATATCTGTCTGCCATTGCTGTCAGCAGCCTCCAAAGCACATGTATTTCAAGAGGAACAAAACATCATTTATCAAAGGCGTTTTTGCCGTTTCTGGTTGTTTTTTTTTTTTTTTTTTAAATGTGCTAGCCTACCTCTAGCCCCAACTTTCCGAGGGCTTAGCTGCACATCCCGTCAGCCAATGGAGATTTCATTGTGCGTGGAAGAGCCACAACAGTTCCTCTCTTCCTGCAACTGTTCATTGCCAAACTCCCGATGTGGGTTATATTTACTTTAACACTCTTCAAAATGACTGACAGAGTTCTGAAAGCCCATCAGAAGACTGCACAGCTGTAAATAGCAATCTGCCCTAGGGTATGCCTTGCCACGCTTTTAGAATTCGGGCACAGTAATACAGCTACATAGTAAAAAACTTCCAGGTGAAGGATCACACTAACAAAAGAGGTCACCAACAACCTGTATTTGTTCTTTTAGCAAGAAAATAATCACATATAGATGGTATATGTGCAACAATATCTGCATGCACACAGTCATGCGTCAGCATCTTTGTATGTACAACACAAAATTTTCAAGAAATGAGACTATCGGGTTTTCCTCTCATCCTCAGAGTTATCCAGGTTTCTGTCTGCTTTCAGCTTGTGGGATAAAGTGTTCGTTCTTGGTTAGTACCACGCCTTCTGTATATTTGCTCAGAAGGGAAGCAAGTTTGAAAGTTAGTCATTAACATTCAGAAGCCTGAAAATGTATTCATAATGAACTACTTAGTAGTAATTTGATAGCTCTCTATTTGAAAAAAATGTATTTAAATAAAAGTGGTAAATAATTTAAGTTTCAATTAATTTATTTGTTTCATGCCAGATAGGAAACTTAATAAACTGATCTTCTAATACCAATATTAAATTGGAGTGAAACTGCTATCAGGAGAGATGAATATATGATAAAACTCATGGTATGATGAAACTTATTAAATTTCTGTTCCAGCTGATACTGCAAATAAAAGTAGAAGACAAGAAGACAAAGTAGGTTATCAAAGCTATTGATTTGGGAGGACTGGTTATTTTGCCAAACTTCAAGAGTCTGACCAGGAATTCTAAAAATTTGGGGTCAAACTTCTCCTATATGGGAGCTTCTCTAAGATCTAATAGAAATTCCATGTGTGACCAACAGAACACAGCGTCCATGTCCAAAAAATAGATATATTCTAATAGTTACATGAATCCCTTCATGGTTACAGAATTTGTAGGTCTACCAAAAAAAGACCATAATTGAAGCTTCTCTGAAGATCTGGATTGGCCATAGCAATTAGTATGAAATTTGACAACTCCTAAAATCCTCTTTCAAGTGCTTATTTGCTTCTTCACTTTTCTTCAGAGATTTTCCATTAGCTCATTTTCGGAAAGCTGGAAGAGAAAACCAGGTTATGGAAGTAATAATCTCCAATTCTTTTACCTGAATTTGAGCTCAGTCTGACTGGGAAGGAAAATGGCAGGTATCTTTATAGTTTTTTTGAGAGCTCAAGTCAAATCCAATTTTTCTCAAGCTGCAAGTTTAGACACTACGGAACTATTTACAGTCAGACAGTTCCTCCCTGTCACTGTAAGATAACTTTCTCTAGTTTCAGCAGAGTAGCTTGTAACATTTCTGATTACTGGAACTTTCTGCAGCAGATGGAAAAGCCAATATCTGGAAAAAAATGAAAGCTGGTGCTGCCAATTATTTATTTGATCTCTCACAGTCAATACTTTGAGAACACCAGCAATGTTCTGTTTTCATAGCTTTCATACATATACATGCTTCTCTGCATTTGGTGTGTTGAGATCCAAAATTCTGGAGCTAAAAGAAGAACCAAAAGGGGGAAAAATTCAAAGCTATTTATATCACATTGTCACCCTACCCATCACTATTAACAACTTATGCTTAAGGGTACTCCCAACAGAGGATTTTGCCAAAATCTTTTTTGTTTACCATCTTGTTTAGGCTCCATTAAGAGCTAATGATAGATAGTATTAATTATTTTCACGGATAGTTGTGGAAAATACAGTTTTCAAGGACTACGTTACAAAGCTATGATGAGAGACCTCTGGCAGCTCCGAAGTTTGAAACCTCCTGCCAATCAGCAGCAGAATTTCACTCGCAACAGAGAACGGTTGTGTTTGCAGCAGGAGCGGCTGTCGACCTGTTATTATGTTTAGCCCTCACAATAAGCACAAAGATTACTGCTGACAGTCAGCTAGGTCTTGAAGCTAGCCGAGTCTACACAGGGCATCTGTGAGGCAGTTTTTGGAACAAGAGCTGGAGCCGGGCCACACAGGACTTTACCGGCATAGGAGAGAAGAGACGAGGCATGACCTGATGCTCTGAAGGAATCAGTTACCAGGGCTAAGGGTCAAATGAAGCATCTCTGGGTAAAATTACACTCAAGAGGGAACCTACTAAAAAGCTGGATAAGGAAAGACTATGCTCTAAGTTAGGATCCTTTTGGGGAAGGCAAAGACCACTGCCTTGTCTGAATAGTTTTGTGTGTTGACTGGGATTCAGAGGCTGCTAACAGAATGAGTACCTGCAAAAAATCTCATGCTTGACATATCTGATTTGTCGGGTCATGCAGGATGCTTGAGGAAATAGTCCTGTTCCTGTAATCGCAAACTCCAAGATTATTCCAAATCCTACTCTATTCTCTTTTCTTCTTACATTTTCATAGACTCATAGAATGGTTTGGGTCGGAAGGGACCATAAAGATCACCTAGTTCCAACCCCTCCTGCCATGGGCAGGGACACCTTCCCCCAGACCAGGTTGCTCCAA
>JAOBAS010000057.1:18295334-18332339 GCA_025311575.1 Elanoides forficatus
CAGCTGCCCTGGCTGTGTCCCCTCCCAACTTCTTGTGCCCCTCCAGCCTTCTTGCTGGCTGGGCATGAGAAGGTGAAAAAACCTTGGCTTGGTCTAAACATTACTTAGCAACAACTGAAAACATCAGTGTATTATTAACATTCTTCTGCTGAATCCAAAACAGCACTGTACTAACTACTAGAAAGAAAATTAACTCTATCCCAGCCAAAACCAGGACACATGCATAAAAGTAACAGAAAATGTCTTGCAGGGCTTATCTTTCTCAGTGGCAAGAACCTGATACCAGTGAGGAACTTATATAACACTGTTTTATTCACTAAAATGAATCAAAATTCTGAGAATTTTGCCTCTTCTGGCAAAAAGCAAGATAGTAGACACAATCAGTTCCCCATGAGACTGGATTTTGTTGGTTTTGTTGGGGTTTTGTTTTGGGGTTTTTTGGGGGGTTTTTTTGTTTTGTTTTGTTTTGTTTTGTTTTTTAAATCTAGCACTGAATTATAAGAACAGTATGGGAATACAGATAAACCCTTATTGTAGCACCAATAGTATTGCACCTGCCAACTGAAATGTTTGTTCCCTTCCAGTCCAAACTATTCTATGACTACTGAATTTGATACCTGGAACAGTGCATGTAAAGAGGAACTGGATTCTCAGGAGGCCTAGCTGTTTGGGAGATTTCCTAGACTGCGTAACGAAAGTTGGGTAAGTTGACGTGTAATGATTTGTCATTGATTTGGAAGGCAACACTTCCTTTTGGTTAATGGGATGATAAGGCATGACCACTTTGGGGTGTGTAGATTTATTGGATTAGAAGTGGCTTAAAGCTGCATGATGAAAATATTTCCTTGAAATACTTGTGAATTTGGGTTGTTCTGATGATGGAGATATTTGAGATTTTTATAATGTCTTTGAGAGATTACTGGTAGTATTAGTGTGGAAGCAAGATAAACAAATATGAACTAATATTTCACCAGTGCAATAAATACTCCTAATGTATAGTGGTATACAGAAAACAATTCAATACTTTAAATTAGTATGAAGCTGAAAAGGTACCAGAGAGTATATCTGAGGGGATATAAGCATTTTCTAAAGAGATACCTTTAAAATCTGCACATACTCTTCTGCCAAATACAGGTTGTTCATAAAATCATAGAATGGTTTGGGTTGGAAGGGACCTTCAAAGATCATCTAGTTCCAATCCCTGTGCCATGGGCAGAGACACCTTCCACTTGACCAGGTTGCTCAAAGTCCCATCCAGCCTGACCTTGAACACTACCAGGGATGGGGCATCCACGACCTCTCTGGGCAACCTGTTCCAGTGCCTCACCACCCTCACAGTGAAGAATTTCTTCCTTACAACTAATCTAAATCTACCCTTTTTCAGTTTAAAACCATTACCACTTGTCCTACCACTACATGCCCTTGTAAAAAGTCCCTCTCCAGCTTTCTTGTAGGCCCCCTTTAGGTACTGGAAGGCTGCTATAAGGTCCTCTTTTGCTGAATAATTGTTCCTTTTTTATTTATTTCTGGATTTTGAACTTCTCATACATTCAACATTCTCTGATTTATCTGTGGCCACAACTATTTAGTTGCCCCAAAATGCTACCAAGTGGCACTAAGTTGTGAATAAATTATTTTTAATATACTGCAAGAGCTGAAGTTTACACAACCCTTCTAAAAGTGTGACTTCACTCTGGATAGGTAAAATGCAAATACAGTTAATGGGATGGTCCATGTGAGAGAAAATCTAATACAGAAGCACAGCAGTGAATTTATGATAGCAGATCCAAAAATATTTCCTATGCTGAAGTCATAGGCTGATGACAAAACAGTCATCATATGTGAGTAATTCATAAATCTATGGTGAGTTGGAATGAAAAGTGATTTACAGACAAAGGATGCCACAGTTGATTAACAATGCCCTGAAGTCTTCAGTCCTGCCTCCCAAAAGCAAAATTTATTGAACCCAATCTTGACCTTTTGGTGCTTTGGTAACAGATACTTCTGCTCCCCCTGCACAGCTCTCTCTGCTTTTGAGCACTCTATAAAAAAAGTACCGTACCTGGGTTTAAAAAGACAGCATTCGTTAAGGCTCTAGCTCAGACATTTAATACTAAAACTCAGTATGGACGTGATACATGAACAGACTTCTAAAAGTGAGCTTTTGTAGGATAAACAAAATAACATCAACAAGTAAGGCAGAATCATTATACTAAATATCCTGTGGATATTTCCCTTTTAAATGGCAGGTACTTCAGAGCGAGAGAAGCATGAATCACTGGTTCTGTCAAGTGGGTTGTAGCACAGACATATTAACAGTCACTGGAAGAATGGATCCCAGAATTCATGGATTAATATGTTAACCTACATGCTATACTCCTCCTCCTCCCTTAGTTTTGCTTTTTCAGAGCTGCAAAAAGGTGTTTCAATACTAAGGCCAAATGAAAAAGTTGGCAAAGCAATAGTTTTCTTGGCAGCAGCCAAAAAGTCCATTTCAGACAAGATAATATTCTACATTTACCTGGCAACCAATGGCCCTGTTCCTGTTCCTGCTCCTTCTCTCTTTTCCGCACAGTAGCTTTAGGAAAGGTGCCTGGGAAGTACGAGATCTAGAGTACATGGCTATGCCATCTATCATGCACAGTCTCAGCTCTACCTGGGTTCCTGTGGTTTTGGAGCTCTGACCAACGCATGCATTTTGTTAGCGACCACAAGGATAAAGAAGCACTATGTGTCTTAAGAGGAATCTGCTAAGAGCTTTTTACTGTAAAAAACGTAGCCAGAGACCTTGAAGCTGTCAACTTTCTAGCTGCCTCTGTTGTAGGCAATGGCTATGTTACCTGTGCAGGATGCTCTCCTTATTAGATAGTCTGCAAGGGCTGATAATATCAAAGGTGTCTAATCTTTTCATACAACTGTTCCTATAGCTGCTTATCCAAGAAGAATATGCTAGCTAAGGACAGAACTGCAGTTGTCTGAAATGCGATAGCAAGCACAGCTTTTCTGTTCGTGGATTCTTATTCATTATCCCATCCCTAAACTTGTTCTTATCATTTGGTGGGTGGGTGGGGTGTCTGTGGCAAATATTGCATTAGCTGGATGCAGATTTGCAGTTGCACAAGCTAGTGTAAATTGTTTGTGCAAAGTTGTTAGCATAATGCATGCAAAACTTAGAAAAATCAAAACGTTTTTTAAATCTTCAGGTCACGTTGAGAAAATAATATACTGTGGTACTGCTTTCTACCACTAGGGAAAGATTTTCCTTCTTAGCCATTAAGCCACAGGATTCTTTAATTGAAATACTGAAGCAGTAAAACTTCTGGACTACATCAAATTTAAATGAGAGTTCTCATATTCCCCTCCTGTCTTTGACTGACAGAACAAGGACTGCAGCACTGTCATAGCTGCCTGAAGAAAATGAGGATAAAAAGTTAAACTAGACAATGCTGTTCATTAGAATAATTTATTCTGAGATCATTCTTCTGCTCTACATCTACTGTGAAACATGTAATTTTGGTACCTCCCACACCGCTTTTATTGACAGTAAGTAATCTATGAGAGAAAGGGAGGGGTTGAAAACTCTATGTATTCTTTAACGGCAAAAGTCCAAGATGCACTAGTTGTTCCATCGCTATGTATGTTTCAACTGCATCCATTTAAGAAGGAAAAACAAACTTAATTATCACCCATTACAGAATAGCATTTAACCCTTTATTTTGATTTCCATCCAAGAGCAATTCTCAGTTTCATCTCTTACTGAAGAGAATGGACCAGTCAGAGAACCACAAAAGGGCTGAGGCAGGAAGGCACCTCTGGAGATTGTCTCATCCAGCCCTGATGCTCAAAGCAGGGTCAACTAGAGCAGGTTGCTCAGGGTTGTGTCCAGTTGGGTTTTTAATTATCTCTAAAGATAGAGACTCCACAAACTCCATGGGCAACCTGCTCCAGTTAAACCATCTTCACATTAAAAGGTAGGTTTTCCTTATGTTTACATGGAATTTCCTATACTTAACTATGTCCATTGCCTCTTGTCCTATCACAAAGTATCACTGAGACGAGTCACCCCATACGCACTCCAGAGGCCTCGTGGATTGCTTGTGCCCTGCTGTGGTGTCCCTCCAGCAGATACCGGTCAGTCAAACCAAACTCTTTCAAATGATGCAATTTCCTCCAGAAAAAATCTGGTTTTGCTTAGAAAACTTCTGTCTTATTCACGGGAAAAGCAGGTTTTCCTTTTATGTTTATCCAAACATTAAAACAATAAGATGATCCAAGCAGATTTAAGAAACTTATTCTGCAAATGATCTATGTTAGATTAGAGAGGTGGTCTGTGGCACAGCATGGAACCGACCCTGGACCTTCTGGGGAGAAAACTTAAACTACTGTAAAACACCACAGAAGTCACCCCAGGGCATTAACAAAACCTATCATCAGGCCCATGGTCTTTCTAGATGAAAAACCATTAGCTCAAGATAAAGGTCCCCTGCCCCTCTGCAACACCTAGGTGCTTGCTTATGATGAAAACAGTACAGACCCAGCTCCTTCGGTAGGAGCAGGTAGCAACACTTCTGGTTGTGTCCCTCGGCATGATCTCTCTCGGTGCGCAGGCTGCCTGTGTGACAGAGAACAGTGCAGGGGCCGTAGGTGCTCTGTAATGAATGAGGGCAGAACCGAGAAAACAGGGTTTTCCTTTAACGAAGATATACTCTTGCAAGCTATTCTCTGTCAGCACTTGGGCATAATAATATTCTTTCAGTGAAAGAAACAGAAAACTCATTTTGACCTTCAAAAATATGAAGTTTCTGGTGAAAAACCAATAAAACAGTAAACTGTACTTTTGTGGAGCTAGGGACTTTACAAAGGCTTTGGTGAAACAGAAAATAAGTGCACAGTTGTGTGCGAAAGAAGCAGTCTTAGCAAAGGAGATGCACAAGACGAACTACAGCCACCAAAATGCTTTCCTTGCTCACCTCCAAAAACTAAAACATACAGTCCCACATTTTCTCCTTTTTGGAGATTTCTTGCCACTTGCACCCTTCAGGACTAACGTGACATTTCCAGAACGTAGTGCTTGGTGTCTCTTCATCGTTGCACCACGCTACCAAGAACAGCTTGCAGCGACAGCTGCAGTAATAGTTACATATCAGGGCTGAATTCAGGTACCTCTCGTCTATTGGAAGTTACAGGATCTTGAACAGAGGGGAAGCTTCCATGGGGAAACGAGGGAAAAAGCGTTTGTCCCTCAGCCGTTATATATTCTGTTAAAATTCATACCAAACACTTTCATTGCACCTATGAATTAAGGTAGAAAAAGAACAGTTCATACCAGGATAGAAGTCACATTACTTCCTGGAATTCAGCAGAATCTCCTCTAAGCACGAGATGAAACAGCACTTCTCAGAAGGTGGGGAAAGATAACATTAGGTCTTTTTAATTCTGTGCTGGCTATGGTGACCTTGTGGGTACAAACCAGCTTACTAAATTAGTTTTACACTTCATTCTAAAGTCAGGATTCTGTAGTGTTAGAAATATTATCTGCCTGGGTTAATCTGGAAGCAAAAGGATATACCTGAGAAATGAACAAAACCCAGTTATCTCTATATGAAAAATAAGAGTTTTTTTTCCTCCACAGCACAGGAGCAGAGATGGATTGGCTGACTCAGAGATCAGGCGCTAAGCAACAAGCACTTCTTTCCAGTAAAACAGAAACACCTAATAAAACAGGTTCTGTTCAGGAGCCGCACTGCTGCAAAAAGCCATTTTCCTCCCAGGTGCAACCGTACGATCTCCCACGCTACGTGTCAGCAGTAGGCTCGAGAGGCCGCTGCCGTGTGAGCGGGGTGGCGGAATGGGGCTGAGACTCCTTCCCAGCCAAGACCCCTACTTTGAAAAAAATCACTCGTTCAGAGACGATTGTGCTGCTTGGCAAAGCATTTTGAGAAAACGCAACTCTGAAAGGGGCATCTGCGCTCCCTTAATTCAGGCAACATTTTCACCGCTCAGGACGAGTTTTTTAGAACGCCGAATTTCACGACGCATGCCAGCCAGCGTCCTTGGTCCCCTGCGTTCATAGTCCTGCTACCTCCCTTCTCCTTGTGCAGAAAGGAGTAGGGAGAGGAGCCAGTGGTGCAGTCGGGACCTCGATCTAAGCTCTCCCAGATGGGACAGTGCCCACCACGCTGCAGCGATAACTCGTGCGGGGTCCCCTCTGTGCAGCACCTGACAGACGCTTCTCTGCTACCATATGAATATGCTGCCCTTAATCTCTCCTTTATCAAAGGGGAATAACTGAGGGACTAAATCACTTATTCTACATTAAAAAAACACCTCTCAACCGTGCTATCGTGATTGTACCAGCTACAGGTAACGTAGCTTACTGGTGTACAAGCAATGTTAATACCCACAAAGGCAAAAGTCCTCTATCAGGTAATAAAAGCAGGATACAACCAGGAATGATTAACTGAAATAGATAACAGAAAAAAATACAGAATGGGGATGTGAAAGGAAATTAGGAAATGTTCTGAGCTGGGAGATTTATTAGTCTGTAGATCTACATCTCCTGACAATGTAAAATTATACTTTCAGAGCATTATATCATATGCAGTAAGGAATAAATCTAGACTGGCAGAGCTGGACTAGATGACCTTTACAGCAACTCTCTCATTTTTAGAGAACTCCCCAGCTTTGTCATGGAAAGAAATTATAACAGGCCATTTTTTCCCTCATTTTCAGATGCAAAAGAAGGTAACAGAGAAAGTTTAAAATAAAAGTTTTCCACAAAAAACCAATTGTGCTTCATGATGGCCCATAAACCAATCTTACCTCACCTCTAGAGTATTTTGCTTTGCTGTAATAGTTAAATCTGGATTTTAATAAAAATGTCAGTGTATATAGAAATAGATGTAAAATTTCCCACATTCAATACCTTCAAATTTCATTTTGGCAACCGCTTCCCCAATAAGAGAAAATTCATGGTATTAACCGCTTCTTTCAAAGAGAAGCAATGCGGATGTGAAAATAGTCTCTCATCTGTGACAGGAATAATATTCCTCATGAACAATGCAGATATTATTCCATATAATTAAAAGAACTTAGCACTCCCTCCTGAGGAGATGAAACAGTAATATTTCACAAAACGTACGCTTAACCAGAACTCCAGTATAAAAGCTGCACGTGCGCATCCACCCTCTTCAGTCTTGAGCTCAAAGGACTGAGAGTCTAGAACCGGCAAAGCGAACGTGAGATTACCGAGGCACTTTCACCAGATGATTTTAGCTAAACAGCAACGAAACAACAAAACCCATGCCTTAAATCCGAACGAGTTGCTATCCTCCCAATCCTACGCGCTTTATGCTGGTTTCTGAGGCATTTGGATTTTTTTCTGTAGCAAATTCATTAGGAGTGATGCCTTTCTCTTGCTGGCAGGCTAAGTATAATTTTGTTCTCTTTCCTCCCTTCCTCTCCTCTGTCCAACAGTTTTCTTGGAATTATGACAACTGGCCATCCATTCACCCAGTTTACCTCCTTTTATGGGTCTCATCATTAGCAACAGCAGTTCATACCACGTTTGAATGTGGAGTTTAATACATATCTGGATAGGATTAACTGAAGGTGATTAACTGCAATAGCAGAGGATGAGACCCCGGAGGCCTCTCTATTCCACTGGGTTGATTGTGCTAGTCTAAAAATAATGCAATGCCATCTTCCATTAGCAAGGAATTTTTCTCTCAGAAATGTAGAAGATTTATCTCGGACCAGATTTTTACCAAACGCAGATGGAATATCTAGATTTACTTTTTAGCACAACAATCTTATGGCTATCCTAATCACTTCCAATTGTCACAAGTACCTTACGGAGTAAGGCATATTTTGCTTCTTGGTTAACACTTTCACCATTTTGTTTGTTTTATATATGCCACGCAGTTCACTTATGTCCCCAGATGAAGTTCCTACACTGGTTTTAACAACATAACTACTATTTTTATTACTTGTTTTGTGCTTGTTACATTTATAAAGTGCTGTGTTGCAAGGAAGGAATACATACATACATACATACAGTATCATTTAGCTGGTCTCTTTCTGGAGTGAAGAAGCTGGCCAAGAGCTGGAACCACTACTCCAGCCCGAGAACATGAGAGATGCTGCTCTTTTGTCTGAATCAAAAACGTAAACCCACGAGCCTCCAACTGAAAGAAACCCAACACGTGCCAATGTGTAGGCATTCAAAGCTGCCTACGGCCAATGGGACGATCGTGGCTGCGGGACATGACAGTGTTTCAGACTCATGAAGGCACTAGATAAGAAGTGTCCATTATGTCTCTCCCTCTTACTTGTCTTCCCCTTACTGAATTTGTTAATTGTTGTTCTTTCCAATTGTCTCTCAGAGCAAAAGGCTTTCTATACCTGAACTGTACTAGAGGAAGCTGAAAAGAGAAGTGGTTACAGGCTAGGTGCTCATGATGCCTTCATAGCAAAATTGGGTATTCTACTCTGCATCGTATGATATGAAACATTTTACCAGCATTTTTGCCTCTGAATAGACTTTGAGTCTTTTAAAGCACTCCAAATCAGATTTTTCTATAACTTTGTAAGCCTATTCAGCTCTGTTTCTACTGCAGAACAGTGAGCTCCTTCCATTTGCACATGTGGACCTAGACATCGTCACAGCCTTATTTCCTTGTTACATGCTCGTTGACGGGAAAATGAACAAGGAGTTGAAACTGTAGAACAGGCCGAAGCGCTCTCCTACATCCCCGCAAGGCTACAAAAACAAAGGTGAGATATGACCAGTGTAACCTACAGAAGACAGGGATGTAAATGTCATAAGTGCTCCAGCCACCTCCAGAGAGGGATAGCCAAGCGTTCAGCTTTTACCAGAGCCAAGCTATGCTGCACCTTCAGAAACGTGCAAGTACTTGAGAAGAAACTAGGGCACGGCAGCAGTTCAGACTGTTGGACTTGTTCTACTGAGGCGCCCGGGAGCCTGCTTGGAGTCCAGTCTGAGAGCGCTAGTTCTGGAAAGGCTGGACATTGTGAGAAATGACAATTTCTTCACTTGTGAAATTTCAACACTGTATGTGCTACTTTCAGTTGAGGTTTGTGTTCTCCTACCTTTACAGTGGAAGCTAGTGCACGCCCAATTATATTTAGAGTGTAAAGGGCTGATTTGCAACAAAGCAGCAGAGACATGAGCTTTTAAAATCCTTTCTTACTGTGGTAATAGATAGACTAAAATTTTTCACAATTCTGAAATATTTCAAAAACTCTTCATGATGTTCATTTAATTTCTGGACAGTTATTTGAAATCCAGTGCAGTTTCTTAGCTGGGAATATAAAAATGCCAATGCTTTTTAACTTCAAAACAAGAATAATTTTTTAAATCAAGTATTTCTTACAAGTACATTTTCCAGAAGGATTTTAAAATTTCCTTTGCTGATGATCGACGCCTGTAAGACTGTAATCATTCTGCAAGCTTCAGTATTATTTTAATACAAATATTTAAATGGAGATGAAAGACCAGAGAGAAGAAGCAATACTAATTCAAATTTTAACAAAAATTATGGAAATACTTATGGAAAATATTTTTCACTATGCACTTAGGTTAAACTGGGTCAAAAGCTAGACTTTTATTCTGTAGTAATTACAAGTCTAACTATAGACAATTGTGAAAACAGGGAGGAGAAAAAGGAAAAGGGAGCCTTGATATTTAAATACTGCCATAGTTGGACTTCAAACATTTTGAAGAAGAAAATGTACCAACTCCATCTGTTGTAATGGCACAATGACATTCTAGATTTCAGACACCTACTTAAAATCTGTGCAACTGATTTTCAGTTTTTTCTCTACAAACCTATTTTTGTTTAATTACAAATATCCACAACAAAAATTCACCAAACAGAAATTCTTTAAATACTGTGATGCTTACAATTATAATAAACCGCCAGTTTTTCAGTGGGGTGGTTTTGTTTCTTTTTTTGGTAAATAGTTTTCCAGTATATAGTGCTTATTAGATGCCATTTCTATTCAGAAGAGTTTTGCAAGAAAATGATGGGTAGCCTGTGCACAAGTTTATTAGGAAACTAACATGCATATGTTTGGCACTTTCTTAAAAGTTACTTACTGATACTACAATTAAAAGGTTTCATAAATAAATGTGTATTTGATTGAAGAATTTTCATTTAAAAATGTAGGTACTTTATGTTCAAGTACCTTCTCTTTTTTCCTTCCTTTCTGCCTTTCTGCAGAGAGGAATAGGAGGAGTAAGAGAAAATCAACCACTTCAGTAGAGTTATACTTTGAGGTTTTCAAAATCATAAGCTTTTGATAAATTTTTCTCTGTATTGACAACACCTAAATATATACATTTTGAATTGAAGTTTTTCAAAAAGAATTTTCCTGTATTTTTCTCTGGAGGGGTGGGTGGGAGGCAAGAAACATCTGGAAATATGCATTATTTAAGTAGAAAAGTTATTTTTTCTCAGAAGTTACTGTCTCCAATTTATGTTAATCAGCTAAAACCTGATTTTTGCGATAGGTCTGTAAGTACATCTTCTTCACTTACAGTATGTTCAACAAGATCACTGTTGCAACCAACTGAACTCTGCATGCCCAGACTGATGCAGACCCACCAGCTCTGCTGAGCAAACCCACTGAGCTGAACTGGTACGGCAACCTCACAAGGACTGGCAGAGAGGGACAACTGAAACTGCAACCTTGGCCAAATCCCTCATCGTCGTCGCCTCAGTGTCCTCACTGGCAGAGTAGAAAGGAGAGTGCTTGGCTTTCTGTAGGTGCTCATCGCAGCAAGTACTGAAATTAATTACATGAGTTAAGAGTCACTGAGCTGCAGTCCAACCACATGGGTAGTTTACGCATTGCTACAGAGGAAAAAAAAGAAGTTTGCCAAAGGTACGCCAACTTCAATGAATTTGCAGCAAACACCCTCCAACTGACGGTTTTATTTTATTCCTCCCTTATTTACAGTAAAACTGGGACACTAAAGATAGTGCACGCATGTGTACTTATCTACACATGTAGATTATTCAGCAAAATCCCTATGGAACAAATCCTTTGTTTCTTTCCTGCATCTGTTCCTGAGCCACCTGTTCCAGATGTATGAACTTTAAATACTACATCTTGCTACTAAACTTACTTTATTTTCAAATACAATTCAAATGACCAAGAAAACTACTGTAATTAATTAAACAATTTTAAATAGGCTGGTTACCAGCAAAGTGAGAAGCTGCTACTTTTTTGTCACTTGTCCTATGACAAGCAGGTCATTAGGTATTGCTAAATACACATGAACAAGTGAGCATACACTGGAAAAGGCAAAGGGATAGGAGGCAGGAAGGGAGAAGGAGCAAGGTCAGTAATGTAAGTTGATTGGTATAGGTTCAGAAACGGTTTGTAAGCAAGGTTACTTCCTCTTGTGTAACTCCCTACTATATACAATAGGCTGCAACCTTTTCTTCCCAGAGTAATGCTGTTTCTAGGCTAAGGAAAAGTTGCATTGATCCAGACAGGAGCAGATTATTATTAACCTGATGTGGAACTTCTCTTGACTCATGACACTATCTCCCTCCTAAATAACCACATTATTTTCCCGCAACAACAACAACAAAAAAAGCAGAACGTACCAAGGAAATTCCTATATGGAATAACATAATGAACTTAAAAAACTATAATCATGTGTCAGAGCTTTCATCTCTTGTGCCCCAAAGGCTCAAGACAATTTTAACTGCACCATTTTATATCTACAGTAATAGATCACATTGAACACCTGCTTGCACACTAGATTAGCAACAGCTCAAACAGTTTGCCTTGGCTTAATGAAAATATTAACACTCTGTGTTGGTATTTCTTTTGCAATACTGAGGAAGAAAAATAGAATGCAGAAACAACAACTTGGCTAGAAATCAACATACGCTGGAAAAGCTTCCTGGAACTGGAAATTAAACAAAGCAAAATGGTCAAGAGACTTTGGATGTGAGGATTAAACAAATACCGTAAGTGGATACAGGAGATGATTACTTCACGGACATAACACAAATTAGTTTTTCTTTTGCTATTATATCTGCTATCACATCAGTTATGTTCAGTGGACACAAGTCAACACTGTTCACTTTTCAAGGCCATAACTGAAATGCTCCCTTGACCACACAGTTTTTGATTGCAATGGCAGGTCAATGATATAAACAAAATTGTCAAAACCAGTGATTTTATGCAAATTTAGTATACTGACGGTCAGGAAAATGCTAGACTGCCACATTCGTGTGATTACTTCAGAATATAACAATTTGAATCTGCTGGCATTTTTAAAATAACTTTTAGCAAATAAACAACAACCACGCACTTCTGAATTACCATGGTAATTTTTTAACGCCATCCACTTTGTTTACAGGACAAAAACATACCATTTCTCTTGTGGTAATTTAACTCATCAGAGTAGTTTTTTTGATCAAAGATTTTTCTTTTCTATAGAGCCATGTATAAAAGCAGTAGAAGAAAGGAGTTGAAGTCAGCATAATTTTAAAAGCTGCTTTTCTGCAGAAAACGTTCACAGTAAAAAGGTAATCAACCTGCACACATCAATGGCTGCAAAATTCAGAAGGAAAGAGGCCTGGAATTGTAACATTAACTAGTGCGATGCATTCTTAGTCCAAAATTATTTAACATTTGTATCAACGGGCTCAAAAAAGAATGCAAACATCACCGAATACAGGTAACACAGAATCAAAGACCGGTGAATAACATGAGACCTGAATGCTGAGTGATCAGCATGGTTTCTATTCTAGGGAATTCAGAAAAAAGGGAAAAGAAAATAGACAAAAGGAAAAAAAAAGAAATTAAATGCGTGGGGGTTTTTTATTTCACAGAATATGCATATTAAAACCATAATTACAAAACAAGGGTTTTGGTAGTTCCATTCCACAGCAGACCCTGGATTCCTGGAGCTTCAGTACTCCATGTTATGGACTCGGGAGTCACGGGGCCCAATTTGAGGGCCCAGAGCCCTTACTCTCTGGTATTTCATACTTAGGGTTGCTTCAGAGACACAGATTATTCAGCAAGCATACCCAAGAATTCATATGTTTCAACACGGCCAATCATACACAATATAACATATTTAAGAACAAAGAATGTAATATACAAATTATTAGATTGGGAATACCAGTCCTCCTGCAAATCAGTGATTTGAAAAAGTGGCATTACAGAAAAAATAAAACCAAACCCAAGTAATAAACATACTCCCACTCCAAGTCTACAGTTAAAATGGGCAAACAGTCCTTGAAATATTTAAATAGAGAGGTAGTGAACAGGAATAGAAAGGTTATATTACCTTTCTACCCAACTCCTAGAAATTTATGTCCTGTTCTGGCAGACATACTTTAGGAAGGATGCTTAGGATACTTTAGGATTAAATGAGGAGTTGAAAGAATTGTGAGAATGATGAAAAGATATGAAAACACACTCTCCGATGACAAACCCAGGATACTCATTCTATTTCTTTTAAGCAAAAGAAGGCTACAAAGTGATTTGGTTATAACCTGTAAATTCCTATATTGGGAGATAAAATTTGGTAACAAAAGGCCTTTAAACCTAGAGGATAAAAGTACATTTATAACTAAGCGGGACATAGAAGCCAGGTAAACACAGGCTAACAGGTGAAAACTTTTAACAACAAGAGCAGCCAGAGGTTGGAACTACTTAACAAGCCTGGTGGAGTATTCTCTAGCACCGGGACATAAGACAAACAACTGAGGCACCACAGGTACAAGGTCAACTACAGCCACCGCGTAGGAGCCGCACTTTACTCCGGGAAACTCCACTGCCTTGTGGCACGCAGTGCAGAGAGTCATGGTATTCGCTCTTCATCTGATATTCTAGTATGACGAAAACATTGACTTCTTAAAAAAACCCCAAATCAAACCCCCAGTCTCTTTCACTACTATCAGTGCAGTTTTTGGAATTACCACCGTTCCTCTGCGCTGAACTCATGCTCATCCAGAGGCTCCCACTTACGGATAATCCAAAATCTTTGTGAAAACAAGGTAGCTGATGCTTGTAAAAAAGTATTTTCTAACAGGACAGCAGCTTTTTAGTGATTTTTAAGATGCAATTTGCAATTTGAGCATAAAGTATGTTTTCATTGTCCTATTTGTTATCTATAGTTTAATAAAATGGTACTGCAGTCAGACATGAGCTCCTTCTGTTTTATCTGTATTCCCCTGCTCTTTATTTGCTCACTGCAGTTTATTTAAGATTGTAAGAAAAGTTCTGTCCAATTTATTACAAAACCTCTGGCTATGCTATGTGGCAAAGACATACAGCCCCATCTCCAAACTAGATTAGGGTTTCATAGGCTAGTACGCTTGGGTGCCATCCCCACAAAAAGGGAGCCGTATGGTACTGCACGGTGGCTTCAGCGATAGCGCCAGCAATATTCAGCTGCAGAGGGCTGCAAATGCTTTGCGAAGGGTTCCTTCCCATTTCTCTGGGGACAAATCAATGGCCCAAGCTTCCCCTTTCTGTTCATTTCACGCATTTTCCTTCCAAGCCAGTTAGCAGATCAATACTGATTTGTATTCTGAAGAATGAATAACCTTTATTTATTTTTATAAATAAATAAGCTCCCACTAAACTTCCAAAAAGATGCTGAAGATTTAATGGCAGGATAGAGAGAGACATCCTTTAATGGTGACGATGCACAAAAAGCATTAGGAGACACTGGTGGAACTTGTAGTGTTAATGCTTCGGGGTTTTGCGGACGGGTATCCAAAGTACGTGAAAAATGCTGGTTGTCAATTCTAAGTTTGCTGTTGCTCATTAACTTCCACACCAGAATTTTGAAGAATCTTCCAGTTCCTGTGTACATCATTTATTTTTGTACACAATTCAGAAACTAGACAGAATGGGTAACAGAGGAAAAATAGAGGAAATCAAGGAAAAACAGAGATGGCACCTTAAAAAAAAAAAAGTTTTTCTTACTGCACAGTGTCAGGAATTTAATGTATACTGACAAAGAAATGTTATTGAGAGATGAGTATTCTCTCAATACATGGAAAGTGTTGCAAATTTACCACACTTCTTTACAGAGTGGAAAGTCCTCCGTTACACAAACAACTTTTCTATTTTGTTCTGTAAATATTTGATTTCAAAGGCTCTTGCACTGATTAGATTCCTTCTAGGAAAGACATTACAAAGAGGACAGTTTGGGGACACTTGTGATCTCCTTGGCTTCATGTATCAGGGAAACACTTTATATCAACCTGCCTTTGCAAATGGAAATGTCCCCACTTACAAAAACAGCATAAAAATAAAGTTGGAAATAATAATGTAAGTGAAAATGTTTATCATCATGCCTCAATTACTACAAATGCAAAACAAAAGGAATAGCAGTTCTTGAACCTAGGGACCTGATTTAAAGTGCCCCACAAGTGCTTACTTTTAATACTAAACGACATCTTCTCTGAAATCTGTCAGACTCACCTATACACTGCAGCCCACTAAGGAGTTTCAGAAGCCAGTGGACCAAGCAGTTAGATGGTGTAAAAGGATGTAAAGGCTCCATTAGTTTCAATTAATCTACACCATTTATAATGCAATAATCTTTAGTGATATTTTACAACAGGAAACCAAGTTACTTGTCCCTTAAAGGTTCAGTGAAGCTCCACCTGCCAGATTTTCACAGCAGACTTCCTGAGAAGCCCACACTGCCATCTCCCCGAGACACTGGCAATCTAAATTACATATTCTTTTTTAGTGTACAAAGAGAATTTAAATTATTTCTATTGTTTTGCTATACAGTTACTGTATGTATATTCCTCTACAATGATATCTTTTACTGAGATCTAAAATGTAAATACTTTTATGGGGTGAATGTGACAGTGTATCTAAAATATGTTGTGATCTTCCAACTCCATTTTCTAGACACATTTAAAAACTTGCAAGTTACTGCAATTTTCCTTTTACATTCTCTTCAGCAGAATCCCCTCCTTCACATTTACTTGAGTTATTGAGGGTAAAAACAGTTACATGCATTAGGGCTCCCCTTACCTCAAAGGAAAAACAAACACCTCTCACAAGTTTTCCTGCCATTATCAGGCCTTTCAAGTACCTGTAGTAAAGGGGTTGTCTGATAAGACTTGGCATATTGCAGAGACATAGATGCTGGAAAGAAACTGCTGCTTCTTCCTTTTCCCTCAGCAGCAAGTAAGTCAAAGCAGAGATACCACACTCCATTTCAAACATGGACATCTTCTAGTTAAAGGAGGTGAAACATTGGTGTCCATCCTACATTTGTAACAGCAAAATAAAGAATTCTAAAACATTCCTTTGAGATCTAGTTACTTTCCGGAGAACAGGAATCAGTGTAACAGCAGCAGTCCAAAAAAAGGTTTCAACACCACTATAAAAACAAGACAGTCTCTCATCACAAGCACAGAGTGACAATTTTTGTTATTTTTACTCACATGGTACAAAGCAGTTTCTGGTCCAGGTGTGCCCATGACTTCTTGTCTCAATGAGTCCATTTGTAAACTAGGCAACAGCGAGTAATGACTTGGACTACTACTCTTGTCTCCCTTCTTTTTGGACTTTTTCCCAGTGTCCTTTTTGCTATTCCTTTGAAACATGTAGTCTTCTTGACCTATTTTCTCATTGCTCATATAGCGAAGCAATGAATTTTCTGTTGAAAGAAAAGTAATGCAAGACATCGTCGTGAATTGTATGTATGTTAATCCTGCTTCCGAAATATATAATATTCTTGCTGAGATCTACTGTCAATTTTAACTCTTCAGGAATATTTCATTAACAAAACCCATTTGCTTCTTTGGTCTGGATATAAGAAGAAAGCAATCTTTTAGTAGGGAAAATTCACGATTCTTGCAGTATGAAAGGAACAGAATGTAAAAGAAGCCTCACATCAATAAATTTTGTCTTGGAGTTTTCAAACAATGAGCAATGATACACTTACGATCATACCTGTAATCTTTTTTTTAAACAAGATCCTAATGAATACAAATGACTGTGGTGCCATACATTCAAAAGTAATTTGCTTTGAATATTCATTTGAGATCATTCACCATATCATCCATACCTTCCCCAAATAGTCTTGCAGCACCTACCAGCTTGTAGCTGAGGGACATCCTGAGCCAGAAGCAATGTTTGCGAATTTAGGAAACCTCAGCAGATTTGTCTTTCACGAACTTGTCTGGTCTTTCCTTGTATTAATGTGAACTTTTAGTATCCACAACCTCCTGCTTGTGGCAAGAGGTTCGTTAGCTTGAACCCAAAATGCAAGAGGAGCCAGCTCTTTTTCTTTTTAACCAGCACTTGACAGAGACATTTCATGTCTCTCGGGTCTTGTTTCAGAAAAAAACAGTGACAAATCTATTTCCTGACTTCATTCCACACAAGATTTTATAAACCTCTATTATGTCCTGCCTAAATTCTCCCAAACTGATGACGGCCAGCCTACTGAATTGACCTTGGTTTGGCAGCCACTCCGTACAGCTGATCAGTTTTGTTGTACCCTAAACCTTCATTCAGTTCTACTCGATTCTTAAGAGGTGAAGAGACCGGAACTGCACACACACCCAGCATGAGCAAGAACTTACACAGCAGCATAAGAATACTTCTTAATCTGTCTTGTATTCTTTTCTTAATTATTCCTGACAGTGTTTCC
Source organism: Elanoides forficatus (assembly GCA_025311575.1). Lineage (NCBI taxonomy): Eukaryota > Metazoa > Chordata > Aves > Accipitriformes > Accipitridae > Elanoides > Elanoides forficatus. The sequence continues at coordinate 18,313,024 of JAOBAS010000057.1, forward strand.
TTTTTTGATCCCTACAGAACATTTAGTTAACATTTTTATGGAAATATCTATCGTTACTCTAACTGGCGATAATAGCCATCTCAGAGGTTATCATTTTATATGTGAAGTTACGTATCCGAGCCTCACAAACCAGAATTTTGAGGACCTTATCCTTGATGATCTTGAGGTGAATCCCATGCTTCTCTAGAATGTTTTCCATCCAAAAAGAACTCATGAAGACAGAGAAATATGATATATAATTCTCATTTAAGCATAACAATATTTATCAGTAATAACCACCCATTTGTCTTCTAATATTATAAAATTAAGGCCAGTTTCAAAATGGACTAGATAATACAGCTGAATAAATGAAATGCCAATATAAAGTTAAGCCAAACTGCAGGGCTTTGCAGTCATGGTTTTCTTTTGCCTGGTTGAGCAACTTCCTCAATCCTAATAGAGGCTCTGCAAAAAATTAAGTATACATCATAAAAGAACCCAAAACAGGTTCACAAAAATATATATCTAAGCAAGCAGCACAATGAGGTTGAAATGTATAGCTTAAAGCATGATAAAACCCATAATGCCGTGTACAAGATGTGTGTTCAGATCACTTACCTCTCCTACTATCTCTTTTTATTTTATTGGGGTCTTCATAATCCCCCACCCAGTTATATTCTACTGGCATAGAAATAGGCCTTAGTTTCCCTGGAAACAGAGGAAAAAATTGAGATCATGCACTATAAGGTAGCATTAAACTAACATGCTTTAGAAGAAAGAACAATTTATGTGCTAAGCTGCTATTCTACAGGGTTGCTTATCAAAGAGGATCCAGCATCGCCTCTGAACAAGAAGTTAAGAGAGGAGTTCTGTTTTCTTTAACAGACAAGAAGCAGCTAAGTATTTAATGGATTTTTTTAAGTTTAAAAAATAAATCCCATGTCCTACAAAATCATCAGTGGACTGATGTTTGAGACTGACAAATGCGTTCAAATTACTTTAGTTTTCACTGAACAATATCTATTTATTATTCTGGAAGCCCCTGGCACACACACGGAGAGAACTGTTTTAAAGTGTATGTGAATTGTTGGTGAGAGAAATGTGTCCACATCACTAAAGTACCTTCACAAATAGCATCTTTGCTGGTGGGCTTAAAAGATCCATCAGTGGCTGAGTAAGAAAGGAAGCAGAAAACCTCTACATGTAATTTCTTTTGTAGCATTTCATCCACAGAAAGCAAAGTACTTTACTATCAGTAAATCCACTTTGATTTCAGACAGCAAGAAATAGAAAAGCTGAAGACTATTATATCTTTTAAAGTTTGATTTGGAAGCTGCTGAATTGATTTTGAAAAATGCTGTGAACTATGATTTCTGCTTAAGGATTCCACAAATACAGTTGGAAATTCAGTGAAAGTGTGTTAGGCAACTCAGTGGGGTTACTTAAAGTGGTCTGAAGTTTTTAGCAAGTGAAACAGTATATTGAAACAAAACATAGAGTAGGATAGCACATGGCACAATATCCGGCAGAACAAAACCCAAATGTTTTCACAACAAGGTCAACCCTTGCTCTTTTTTGAATTGACCTACTATCCACAAAACTGAAAAGTGGGAAAGTTTTACTATTGATAGACACACGTTGAAGTCTGATTGAAGCTGGTGAGATTTGGAGCACACAGTTAAGAAGTCATTTCCTGAGTGGGGACGTACTTGGCTCATATTTACTTGATCAGAAGTAACTTTCAACAGTTACTTTTTCTAGAAATACAACTTTCTCTTCTTTGTGAAGCTGAACTCACAGTATCTTACTGAAGGGACCTCCACACTTAAAGATACAAAAGCTACATCGTCATGTGAAGTCTGATTGTTATCAAAAGCTATAGCCATAACAAATTTCTACAAAATCTCTAGCTGTTCAAAGTGCATGTTTTTCGTATCCGGCAGTAAAACCGCAATGACCAAATTGTTTCTTTCCTTAAACTCAAGTTTCATTTGCCTGCTGCCTCTGCTAATCTCCTTCTTGTTAACCCCCACGGATTCCCTAAAACTGTTTTCTCTGGTGACTACACTCAGGAAAATTTCTTCCTTGGGACGTGAACAGAAACTTTCTGAAGCCAATTAGCAAAAATTACACAACAGCTGGAAGCCAGTAAGAGCATGAAAGAGAAATCTTGTTGTTAACATTGTCAAAAAATGTCAAAAGATTCCAATAAAGAAATTAAGGGCCCTATTAACCTCTCATGAAGGAGGACTGAGAAATAATTAAAAAAAAAAAAAATTAGCACCACCACATAATTAATGATGAGTACATGTTGAAAACAATTATTTCTCCAAGCCTTGGAACTCTGTTTGACCTTCTTTAATGGGTCTCCATAAGCCAGAAAAGTGTTATTTCAATTTTCCAGATTTCTGTGAAATCCTAAGGTCATGCCTAGCCACAAATCTTATGCTAACAAACGCCATGTGGGAAACTTTAGAATTTAATGCTGAAATGGTAATATTTTTAGAAAATACACTTAAATTAAATGGACTCAATGGTGTGAATTCATTAAAAAAGAAATGAGATCAAAAGTGAAAGGCTGTATAGCAAATGTGTTAAATAATGACTGACTTTCAGTGCAGTCTTTGATCCATGTATTTATAACTCTTTCTGTAATAGAAAAAAAAACACTAAAAAAGCTATCCTGTAACAAAATAATGGGTTCAGCAGTCCTTGAAGAAGAAATGTGTTCTTTTTCACTCTAGACCACCAGTATTAAAATTTAACATCTGGAACAGAGAGTACGTCTCTGTTAATGGAACTGACTGCATCCACCAACCGTAATAGTTGAAATACTGGAGTCATATAAAATTGATATATCCACTTTGAAAACTTAGCAGTTATTTTGTACACTATGGGCATGGTCAGAAAACACTTGAAAACACTTTAAAATCAAAAGAATACTGAGGATTTTGCAACAGGATTTTGTAGCTGTGTAGAAAGGGTGCATTTTATGAAAATGCATACTTTAATGTTGCACAAGCACATTGCTCCAGGTCCTGAGGATACTTTACACAGCTCAAGCTCAATTTATGTCAAGGTTCCCAGGTGATTTTGGAGCTTGGCTGCATGATATACAAAATCTACACTTCCTCATAAATTAAGTCTATCTTCTCCTCAAAGGGATATGATGTCAGGATTACTGTAACAACTCCAACATACAACTTGTGCTCAGTTTAAAAATGGAAATAACATAGCAAGTAGGGTGAAAAAATATTCAAGTGTCTGCTCAGCTAATACCATAGTAGTCAAAATATCACTTTTAAACATGAGTTTTCCTCTTCATTTTCTTCTATATCCTAACAAGTCTATGACTGCAGAATTTTATACTTGGCAACAGAAAACCAGTTCTCCCAGTCCAAAACTGAAACAAGTTACAATACTAGCAAGGGAAGAGTTCCAACAGATTCAAGGGAAGATAACCTGGAGCGTAAAGGTTTGAGGAGCAAAACTCTCACCAGAAATTGTTTCTGAGTTCTCACCCTTAGTAAGTCAAAATCCAAGATGTGGAAGTAGTATGAATACACATGTGTGTTTACATGCAAAATTCTTTCTTAGACAACATATAACCTCAAATAAAGAGGATCTGCTATATATAGGAAGTCATCACTTCCAACATAGGAAGTTACAGGATGTAAATACAGTATTACAAAAAAAGCATACTACCATCAGTCATGCTTCATTTCTGGGACTACAGAAAAATTAAAGAGTTTTAGACAGCAGTGCAGCACAAAAGCAGTATGTCATCACTTGGTAAATCTGAAGTGGTTTTGATCTTTAAAACTATTACACCTGGGTAAATTTTTCTAATGCTGAATTCCTAAACCTATGCAAGGCTTCTCCTTATACCAGGAGAACAATTTCATCCTGTATTTTTAGTAAAAATATATGGGCTTCTGCCAGTTTGGGGTTTTTTTTGATAAAATCATACTGAAGCATAATCTGGAAAATTAAACTGGTAACAAAATTATAGAACTTCTATTCAGAAAAATCATCAATATAAAACTTGCCCTCCCTATCATAGTAAGTAATTCATTTTTGCTTGCACAGAATAAGCTCTTAGGTTGAAATTGGATTAAGGTAGCACAGAATTCTTAGCAAAATCAATGGCCACTGAAAATATTTTCATGCTTAAAACCAAAAGCAGATGCACAAAAATCCTAAAATCAACAAATGGTGATTATCCTTATTAGATCAATGCCATACCATATGTTGGTGTGCTCTCTCTCCTTCCAGGACCACTTGTTCTTCCTTTCTCATATTCATAGCAGTATAAAACTGCATCTTCTTCAACCACATTAAAGCGCTTCCGATATTCCTGGTCAAGAAATGAGTTTGGAGATTCGGATCCTGTATGAACCGGCTTGCCGACTATATGTCTGCCAACATCATCACACGGGAGATTTCCCTTTTCATCCCTTTAGTAAACAAGAGAGGTTTTTAATATATTGGGATAAGACGTTGATCTTTTTTTTCACTGTGAATATTTCAATAAACATGGGACTATGTCAGTATTTCATGCAAGCAGGAAACAGATGCCATTGACCAACATCAGGATCACACGTCATATATATGCATACCTATGCATGTATGTGCCAGTTATCTCACGCATCTCTGCTTATTCAATTCTTTTACAGACTGTATCCATCTTATTGGTTCCTCTTGAAAAGAATCATAGAAATAAAGCTGATGTGCAGCTACTCCTTTTTCTTGTTTTTGGGAATCTATCCAGCATTTCACGATTTAGGGCAGAGAAATAATGTTGCCCTTACTTTTTTACACTTGGAGATGGCTGCAAAAGACCTAATCGGACAGTAATTTCTGGGCAGCAAAATGCAGGGGAGGCAGCCAAGGTCGAGGCCGGGGCCTCCCGCCCTCCTTGGAGGGTACCTCCTGTCCCTCTGGAATGCCACGCGAGTTCCAAGCCGGCCATGCTGACCCATACTTCCCTTGGCGCCCTGAGGCTCCATGCGAGGACAAAGCGAAGCCTCCTCGTGGGACCCGGGCAGCCCCGGCGGATGAGAAATGGCCATCCTGCCTCGGCCGCGACAGCGCAGCACCGCAACCCCCCCACTGACCACCACGCTCGGTTTGCCAGGCTGCCTTCCCGGAGCACGGATGGTGTTGGCTTAGCGGGGGTGGGGGGGGGCCGGGAGCAAATCTCCAGTCACGAGAAGGTTTCCTGCAGGGACCCTGGCGGGTAACGCGATGGAGACCGACGTCAGACGGCTGATCGGTGCTGCGGCTACCGTCAGGGGCTGGCACAAGGAAGCCCCCGCGATAGGGAGGGCAGCCTGAGCTGGGGGGGCTCTCTACTGCAGAGCCACCAGGCAAACAGCCTTTGCCACAGCCCTCTGGAGATGAGGGCTTCAGTTCTCGCCCGCAAAGGTATCCCACAGATTTGAGCAGGCGCTAGCTTACAACCAGCACTTCTAAGTAAGCAGGACAGGGAGAGCGCCGGTCCCCCTTTCTCACGCCATCCGCGTGAGGTTACGTGGGCAGCCGTACCACCTGTGGGTATCGTCACCAAGGCGGCACGGCTTCCAGGTTTTACAATTTACATCAAAATATCGAGTCTTTCACTCTATTCCAGAAACAAAAGGAGGGTTTGTTTGGTCGGGTTTTTTTTCCTTAGAACGGCAACAACAAACTGAGAAATAGATGCTGAACAATTTGATAATACCCCAAATAAAGACATGCTTAAATATAGTTAATCATGGACAAAAAAACCCTGATGAAATGCCAAAACAGGTTATTCAGAAACACTGTACACTATGTGACAGGTTTGTGAAATGAAGTCGAGTCCATTAGGATTAAGCTGATAAAAAAAATTCCAATGTACAAAGCTTAATCTCTCTGTAAGATTACAGCTTGTACTAATGTATCATAAGATTTAATCAGAATTGGTCCAAACTACTGCACTGTCGTCATCATCATTTAAGAAATGTTATTAATAAATAATCAAAATGTATTTTGAAGATCTCAATTTCTACAGCAGAATTTAAAAACTGCTGAGCAGTGAATATTCACTAAAATACTTCAAAATAAAAGGATGCATTTCTTATCAAATAAAAGCATTTTTGTGGTGGTAAACATGATCAGGAGTAGTACAAAGGCACTACTTCTTTTAAGATAGTATAGTTTCAGGAGCAACAGGTCTTTACCATAAAACTACCACATTCAAAAAGAAACCTAAGACTATGTTTTGGTTTGGGCTTCTTTCTGCAGCTTTTTTACATTAATGGGTTAGAATTAAATACTTGATTTTTTTCTGTAGATTTTCTGAAAACCACATCCTTAAAATATTTACATAGATATAACAAAATAATGTTATCAGAGAGATAAAAGACACATTCAATCCCTATGAACAATCAAGTGTTATCACTGACAACATTTTTATTTAATTAGAAGAAAAATAATTAGTGAACTAGGCTATGCGTTCTCTTTGTCTCTTTGTCACTTTAAGACAGATACTAGAGTAATCGTGTTAGCAAGTTCAACTGCGTTATGTGTCACATTGAAATAAAAAGGCAGGTTTTGTTTGGGGGTTTTTTTCAATAAATAAAAACCAAGCCAGGTAACAGACAAGGCAGGGATGAGGAAGGAACATGGGACTCAGCTTATGGCTTTACAAAAGTCTTGCGACATCATCTAAACCATGAAGTGCAAAGTCACTCTTTTACCCTCGAAGGTTTTTCATATCTCTGAAGAGTAAGAATTTATCATAGAATCACAACTTCTCCTCCCCACTAGGCAAGTTAATTTGCCATATACCTCACTCTCGGATAACTCCCAGGAAAGTCTTGTCGGTATCAGGTCATATATCTTATTAATTGGCTAGAAGAGTTACTGATAAGAAAGTCTAAGAAAAACTCAGCTGCAAGAAACTCAGGTACAAGGAAGGACACGCTGCCCTTACAACCATTCCAAAGAAGTTATCTAAAAGAAAAGCAAGAATTTAAAAATACATTGACTGGACATATGATAGCCTGCATCTAAGAATATGGAAGCTTTAAAATTACTGATTCCTATTAAATACATTCCTAGACCTCTGGGTAGCTACTTCCATATAGTTTATAGGCCATCATTCTCTCACAATTTTAGGAAAGCAACAGCTGTGTACATTATGGAACTATACTGAATCATTTGAGGTCATGTAAGGGTAGGGTGATGAATCTGCAAGGAGGATCTGCTGCTTTTCTGGCTCAGCAAGCTCAGAGACCTGGGAGAGATGAGAATGCCTGTTCCAGGTGGCAGGTCAGAGTAGCAGATGTAGTAGCACACTAAAACGCAATCCTGAAATTTGCTCTAACACTATCAAATCAAATATATCAAAAAAAGAAAACACTATGGCAGAACAAAAAAAAAGTCGAAAGTTTCTTGCTTTTAGCTCAGCCTCCCTTGTTGCATCATGGTTATTAGGCAAGGGGACAGATACAAACTCTTTTTCCAGTTATACGTTCAGGGTTTCAGGTAATTTTTGCTCTTCTGAAATAGGATGAGGCTGTTACAGACAACAGGTTATCCCATGTTTGAGAAAATAGGGTACCGAACCTTCTTTTCTAAAGCCTACTGTCTGTTTTGCAGGCAAGACACTGATTCACATCATTGCGGGTTTGATTCAACATATCTACCCTTAATAACCAGTTCACCTGCAAAATGAAGTCTTACCAGCCTAATCCTGCAGAGCAGGCTGATAAGCGAGTAGGAACAGAATGGTCAGTTTACAAATATTTTTTACATTGAATTGTATTTGAAATGATCTTTTTTACCTTGGAACATAAGGTTCTGTTGGAGGAGGGGGTATGTAGAGATCCTGAAGGGCAGAGCTGTCTCTTTTTGTAGGTGTGCTGATAGTGCTGGATGGCGTAGCAACGCTGCTTGTAGGACTTCTAGGAATAAGAGGCTGGTTCAAAAGAGAAAGAAAAACGATCAATATTATCCTTATATATTATACATTTTTATTTGAAAAAGCTAGAAACATTCTATAGTTCAGAAAGTTAAAGAAATAGTTAACGGTTCTGATGTTTTGTGTGCTTTTAAACTGACTGAGAAACCACTCACGCTAAGGAGACAGATCTACGAATGGAGGTGCATTGCGCTTATAAAATTGACTCCTCTGATTACATCTTTCTCCCTTTTGCACAGCAAGATTATTGCAAATGCCCATAAAAATAGTAATCAGTAGGGCCACTGGTGAAATCTTAATGAGTAAATAACATACAGAATCCAGTGAATTCCTTAATTAAACTAACATTGTAAAGAAAAAGTCTAGTGTTTACAGTAAAAGGTGCATAAGCAGGCATTAAATTGAATGTCATCTCCCCCCATCTGCTCTACAGCTTTAGAATTAACTTAAGTAAAAGCTTCAGTTTATGTCTGCAGATGCTGTAAAATCAGGTACTGCGTCCTCAGAGCACACACGCTATGAGACAGAATAAACTGGAGATTATTCTTCTTCTTCACTCCCCTGGGCACACTCCTCACAAAGTAACATTTACTCACAGGTAAAAAAATTGTACAGTCCTTGCAGAATAATCATGCATTCTAGTTATCATTCCAGTCCAAATAGGATCCTTCCTCTTAATCACATCTCCCTCTCTCATGAATTAGGCACCCCTTTTTCTTCCTCAACTGTCTTGGCTAGCTAAATAATGACCAACCATTTGAGGACTTTATTAAATCACTGTAGGGCTGGAAATTACAGAAAGATTTTCTAACAGTCTCTATACAGATGTAGAAAAATGATATGAGAAGAAAACTTTGCTTTAGTCTACTTAATAATATGTCTGCCTAATAACAAAAGCCTTATGCTGCCTTGGCTTGTGTGATAGGTAACCTCACACGGAAGAAAAAGAAAAACGGCAAAACAGCAAGTATAACAGTATCTTCATATACCCTAACATTAGTCTAATATTAAACAAATGCTGAGTTTTGCTTTGAAAGAGTTCTTTCCCCTCCATCTTTTTGGAAGGGAATGCCTGGATGAAAGAAGCGTTGGCATTAAAGACAGTTCACCATACCTATAATTTCTGACCTAAGTACCTACTGGAGGACACAAACATTTCACGTTGTATTGACAGTAGAGAAGCTCTAAATACTGACTGAACAAGTGCGTAGGAAGAACCTTCTGCCAGCACTGTTAAGAATACTTTATGACAGACCAAGAGGGCATTCCTGTGCAGAATAATCAGTTCTCGTTTTCTAGATATTAGTCTTGACACTGTAGAAGTCTACCTATACTGCAGAAAACCTCGAGTTAAACAGTAGGAACTTTTTCAAAATGTTGGCCTTTCATAAGCTAGCAATGAGGCATTCAAATTGAGGCATTCAAATTTATGCTTATCAAGAAAAGCCCCCACTATTGCGTTACTTTTTTTCAATCTGTATGCAAGCATAATGCATGCCACCCAGGAAACATTATCCTTATTTTAGGAATAGAGCTGTGTTAGATGTTGTTTATCTCAAACAAAATAAAATGTATGCTTAAAAGTCTCTTGTTAAAACTTTGCAAATCCCGTTTTAGAGCAACAGCTATAAACTGACACAAGTTTTCTCTTTGTGAATGTTAGAAAACCACCTCCTCAAAAACAGTGATACTGCTAAATTCTTTCCTTGCTCATTAGAGTTAACATGAGTATTCTGTAGCCAGGCCAATGAAAGACTGCCAGTATTAACAGGAAGAGAGGGAGAAAGACACACACACAAAACCAGACAGGTAAAAGACTTTACAACCACTGAAAACGAGACAGAAGTCTGCAAAAATAAGAATAAAGTTGGTGGCAAAACTGGGTAAAAAAGCAAAAAACTAAAAAACCCCAAAAAACCCAAACCCCTCTTTCAGCAAAACAAAAATCTTATCCTTTAAATTTTCACTGTGACACTGTAGCCATGGATGCTCTTGAACCACTTACTAATACACTGGTTATTTCCTTTCTGATACCTTGCACTTCTATGACAAGTACACTTTGTGGCCTGCTGAGTAGCCTGCAGAATTAATTTTCTTTGCAAGTTGAAAGAATTGTGTGACCCAGACCCTGTTTACGCTTGTTAAGCCCAGGCTGTTGTTCATGGCTCATACTAGCAGGAGCACTGAGAGCAAGGCAAGCTGGCTAGATGGATTTGCTCTTCTCCACTCCGGGGAAGAAGACAGTCCTTTACATTTCCTGCATGAATAGGTAGATAAGAGGAAAGGGGCCCTAGAGACTAGCTTGGGGCTAATCCATGGGAGTTTATGGTTTATGTCATGTAAGGAAAATCATGCTCAAGCATAGCAGTGATCTGGACTTAAAACAGGTTGATGAGCCTTCGGTGGTCCTGACTGGCTGCTGGAGTGCTAGAGGAGACAGGTAAAGAATTTCCCTTGTGTTACAGCCTGGAATACCTGGGCTTAACTATTTAAATACTAATGATATGGGGTTAATTTCTGAAAAAAAAATTTTTTTGCTAAAGTCTGAGGATTCTATTGGGTAACTTCACACCTCACCGGTCCCTGCTAAGACACAGCCCAGACATACAGGTCAGTTTGTCCTCCAGAACAGTTTGCTGGAAGATGCTGGAAATAGTTGAGGTTTGTGCATCTTTGACAAATGCATATTTTGGTTCATCTTTTGGCTTGGCAAGGTAGTTAAAACAGCGAATGCAAGAGGAAGAAATGGTATTCACAGAAGAACACACGTTACCCAGCTACCTGAAGGCAAAAGGTTTCCCTCAAACTGTTCCCATGTCAGACATTTTCAGAGGTGAAATTACAGTGCAATTGGTGAGAGTCTGAATGACTGTGGTATCTCACAGTATGGCAATGTGGGTAGACCTTCCCAGGGCACCTGGAGCTCCCAAGGGGATAGAAACTGTAATACAATCTAGAACAAGTAGAAGCACAATCCTGTAGGATTGTCTCAAAACGTACTAGGATGTCTCGTATCTTTTCCATATTTGGGTCATATTGCCAAAGTCAACTCTCCAGCTTATTTCCACAAGAAGAGAAAAGCTGTGTAACTAGATAAAAAGGAGAAATCCAAATTTAAAACTAGGTCACCACTTTAAAAAAAAAAAAAAAAATTATCACCCCTTCACCAGTAAATCAGTAGCTCAGTAAGAACTGCTACACAGTAAAAGCATTCAAACAGTCTCTCCTGGTAGTAGCTCAACACACTGAGAGCATTGCTGCAACTACCACCTTGTGCTGTAGGAGTTCAGCTTTCATTTTATAAAGAATTAAAAGTCTTCAGGCCCTCCTGGTTAAAAAGAGATCCTTCAGAAAATGGCCTGCAGCTATGGTGCATCTACACGGCATTTTGCATTGCAATTTAGAGAGACCTCAACCATTCAGTTCAAGTCAATCTGTGCACCCGCAGGTAAATCAGCTCACGTCGCTCTCCGGTTCAATGGCAGCCATTCAGTGGACCATACGCAGGCACACTGAACAGAAAAACACATGGAACTCCATTCAAGTATTTCTGAATTGGATGCCTTGGAGATCAGTGTTATCCCAGAGTTAATTCTCTTCCAACGACTGGAGCTTTTTCCTGCTGCAGTCCCTTTCGGTAAGCTGGCCAGGGCAAATAGGATTGCTGAAACAGCAATAAAACTAAAAAGTTTTCAGGTCCAAAGAGTTAAATATGTGACCCATGGGAATAGCCAGACAGAGACAGCTTAGAAGTTACATAGCAAAACTGGAATAGCCTCAAAAACGTCCCGCAAAAGATCCTGCATCAATCTTAACCCACAACGACAGACACACAATCCATATTTCAATACAGTTTGGAGTACTATTTCTCAAACATTTTGGATGCACCATCCTCCTTCAGGATAATTAATCTTTATGGACCCTTTCCCAAATTGTCAGCTGGCCAGGGAACAGATAACCAACTCTCTTGACTTACAGCCGCTCAGTTTCTCTACCACAGGGAAATGAGGAGTCCCTGTACGTACTGACTGGTAGCACACAGACCCTTAACTCCCCCCTCTCCTCCAGAAGCGGTTCTGTCCCCGGTTAGCTCTGCCCTGTGGTCCCTAACTCCCTCTTGCTACCGGGACCTATTGCTGATTTTCCCATCCCCAATCCTGAGGGAATGGAGGGTACCCCCAGTAAATCAGCATATTATTTTTGTTTTTTCTCTCTAAACAATGAATGTAATTAATATTTAATATATACTATCTAAAATTCTTTTTAATGTTTTTTAAAAACACTTTGAACCTTTCATTAGCTCCCTTGGAAGCTGCGGTATATAGTTTGAGAAACATTGCTCCAGAAAGAGACACAATTTTTAAAAATATAAGCAAAACCAATACAAAATTTTAAGTGGTAATACCTTTATACAGTATTTGCACCAGTAAACAGATTTTACTCCTAATATATTTTTCATATTGGATCAAGGTTCTGACAATTTATTGAACAGAATGTTTCCAATAAAATAAAATTTTTATAAGACCAACCATGACATGAAGTAATGAAATACTATAACTAATTCACACGCTGTAGGAAAACTCAGTCGGAATCCATTTTAACAGTGCTGCAAAGAATGCCCGGTTCCCGTGTAGTTAAAAGACACTTAGGCAACTGAAGAGCAAACAAGTTAGTATTTTATTCAGATTTAATGATTAAAAAGTGTAAGGTCATTAATTCTAATCATAAATGATGAAAACGGAATATAGCATTGTCTCTAGATGAATGAGGAAGGCCATATAATCAAGCAAGGAAAAATACTAAATAAAAATAATAAAAGTAGCATTTTCTCTCGAACCAAGGACTCTGTTCTTATTGTTGCTGTTGCTTCTTAGGAGGCTGAAAAGCTGAATATATCATAGTGCAGATATGATGCATATCATAGTGGAGATATGATGCATATCTAATCCAAAATAAAGTCTGTTTAAAAAACTACAGGTACTGAAATCTTGGTGGTTTTATAACAGTACAATTTAATCCCATACAAAACAGTACAGTGAACTATTTTAAATATACAAAAGGTGAGATTTAAGTAAGGTTGGTGAAGAGTGTTTCAGAGCGTTCAAGAGGGGTCAGAAGGGTTTTTTCCAAGTCAACACACAAGCCGTGGCCGTCAGCTGGAGCTGCCCCTACCCTCACCGACATCAGCAGGAGCCTCTTCACTGATATCGGCAGGGTGGAGCCCAAATCAGCTGAAGCATGGCAACAGGTTGCTCTACCACTCCTTTTCTGTATTGTAAAGAAACTGGATGAAGAGTCTTCCACACTGTAGTCAAAGTCCAGATTCTTTTGAGTAATTAACAAAGCATTTTCCAGAAGGCAAAGGAGGACTTTGCAGCTAGCTTCTCGCTAGCGTGATGATAGCAACTTACGTAAGATTTCATGCACTCCAAAAAGCTTCTCTATCGAACCTTCCACCCTTGTTCAAACAGCACTCTGGGGAGCCTCCCTTTGAAACCTCCCCAAAATAACACAAAGCGGAGAGGAGAAATAAAACAGACAATCTAGAGTAGAGGACATTTATTTAAGTTAGGTTTGAACCAGACAAAAATTTGGAGAGTTCAAAGATAATTAAGTCACCTCTATGTCAAGTAAGGAAAATAAAAAAACTGCAGGTTAAACTTAATTGGTTTGTTCACCACATTCAGAAGCAGTCAGAAATACAAACGTTGCAATCTGAAATATCATTCTGGGCTTTCACACAACAGATCAGAGTATCAGAAAAAGTAACTGAAAGGCGAATTTAGTAAGATTTGTCTTGCAGGAATAGCATCTTAATATTTATGGTACAATACCATATTAATGAATACCTTCAACTGCAAAGGCAACCACAAAATTCCCCAAGGCCACAGCTGCCTAATTGAAATGTTATAAAAGCAATAATGAGAAACACAGGCTGAAAAATCCCTTGACTTCACAAATTCGGACATGATTTCAGAATGCATCGAGGGAGCACTTTGATTATCTGCAAGAAGTTGGATACTGATGGATATTAAAACAGACAATCATCAAGTGACTGAAAACAAACAAAAACCCCCAGCACATCCTTTCATCGGGACACAAGGGGAAAAAAAGGATGTTTCTCTTTCTGTACTGATTGACCTTAGAGCTGGAATTAATGCACTTGTAAATCCAAACTCATTATGTAATGGTGCATAGTATAGCCATAGGCGAATGGTATTACTTTACTGTACATCAAGCCATTCAATATCAGTTTCAGGACTGCTACACAGGATGCATAATTCTTCTTCTTCTTTCTTTCCCCTAACCTTTCATATTTATTCTAAGGATAAGAATACTTGTGAAAAGAATGGATATACCACGTTTCTGCTAAAAGGAAAAAAGAGCCAAAGAATTCATCAATAATTATGTAGACTGCATTTAACTCCTAATTCATGGCAAGATTGCAATGTGAAGGCAGAGCTGTTCAACGTAAACCACTGCACATTCTAAGAAGTATTTATGCCAATTAGTAGCCAGTTAATATCTGAATGGTCTAAAAGTGTTTTCCACACTCAGAGACCATGAACATTTGGCTGGCATATGGCTAATCTAGATCACTAACAGTGGACGGCAAGCTCTTAAAAATGTCATTATCAGAATGCATAATTTGATTACCAGGATGCCCTGTCACTCACACACCAAACTGCTTGATACACTGGTAGTACCTGCACACTGCCTGGACTGGAAGACTCATCTGGCACTTTCCCAGTTTACAGGCAGACTTAGTATCTCTCCATTGCGTCTAGTTTTTCATGTAGCTGCAAACAGCAAACTTCATGTTCCTACATTCAATTATTGACTAAAGAAGCAGAATGCAATTTACCGATAATGCCTCAACATTATTCGCTTTCAGCTAAAATTAAGTTTTGAAGGCTCTCAATTAAAACATCCCAATGTAAATGAGTCTCTTAATTTAATTCACTGAAATATTTACCTTCTACATTCGCTGCAACAGCTGTTAAACATATTCATTGGTGGGGTGCATACAAAAACTCAGTCCCTGGTTTTGTGTCGGCCTCCTTACACTGGGGCAAACTTCCACCTTCCTGCCTCACGCACTGCAATTTGATTAGGATGACACACCGCATTTTTCCTCTGTTCGGTTCCTTTGCGGAACCAAAAAAACCACAGCAGCCAGCTTGCAGGTCCTAATTCCCATTTTATCAGAATATCATCCCCATATCTTGTTCTAGAGTCTTTTGAATATTTTGCTCATGTTTTGTAGTTTAACAGAATTACTACTGAGTCATAACTTCCTTATAGCTTGTGTCTGTTGAATAAAACATATCGTTCAATTAACTTAGTTCTGGGATGACAGCACAATTATAACATTCTCAACTATTTCATGACACCCTGATACAGGAAAACAAGTTATCATAATTTCCCCTGCTTCCAAAGGTGATGGAAGTACTGCTTTTCCTTATGCTTTTTTTAGCTACTTGCTATCACTTTCCCCCTCTCCTCTCACACTGCCTCCCAAGCTCCTATTAAAGAACAGCATCAGGAACACAAGAAATTTCAGAACAGCCATAGGGCAAATCACAATTACAAAACTTACAGGTTTTCTGAAGTTTTTTTCAGAAATTTTTGAAGTAAATTCTGTTCAATAAACACAATTTCTTCATATTTTTAATAGCTATAAAATCACACCGCACCCTGACTGTTTTTGCTGCTTGTTATTAATCAAACATACTGTACTGATTTCACACTTAGGCTACATTTTAACTTTAACATCAGCTGACTTTAACATCTGTTCGCCCCTGATCTGCATAAATTAACAACAGACATCTCCACATTATGCAGCTTCTGAAGTTTGTCTTCACCCTGGAGCTTTTTTGACACTCAGTCTACTTAAGAAAACTGTTGTTTCTCACACTAAAATCATAAATTACAACAGACACACATATGCACACTGCACACATAAGTGTTGAATGAGGTTCTGGTCTTTTCCTGGTGTCATGTTTGATAAAATCAGAACAATATCATCGTGATACCAGAATTATACCTCTAATGTTTAACAGTATCTCCATTTGTACTCATGTTAGCCTTAAAAATATTCATATTTCCTATTCTATCAGAAAAAAAACCCCACACCAAAACCAATGCTCCCCTTATCCCCACTCCCCAAACCTGTAAGATCACAGAAAACCCCTATCTAGGGTCAGCCTCACCTCACCTAATACAGATAATCTACATTGGAGCTAGCTGTCCAGCCTCCCTTTCTCATCAAATGGAGAGAAAGAGGCACGTGCAGGGTCCAGTTCAGCTCATCCTGCGGTAGATTGGTCTAAACTAGGCCAAGATGAAGGAAGCAGTAACTACTACGTATGTCCACCGGCCAAAGGGAGGAAAAATGAGAAACCTGAATGGTATGGAGAGATGTACACAGCAGATACCTAAAGTCAGATCAGTTGAATAACACCCTAGTATCTGTACTGAACTAAGGACGCCAAGATGCAAAACAGAGCCAAATAAAACACACTAAAAGGTGACTGGATTTTTGCTTCTGGAAGCGAGTGTGGAGTTTTGAGCAGGCCCACAACTTTAGCTCATGACTGCATTCACTGTAAAAGGACCGCAGGAATCCCCACTTTCCTACTGGACTTAGCTTAAATGGTGGCAATTGGTTTCTGTCCAATTTCTTCCCACCCTTTTGGAGTAGCCTGTCTTGAATTAATTGCTTATTTGCTACTGTCTGCATCAATGGCCCATGTCAGAAACTTCTGTTGCGGAGTCTTCAATGTACTTACTCTAGCGGCAAATGACAAAGTGAATCAAAAAGAATATTCAGGAGAATAACCCAATTCACCCAAAGAAATACCAAACTCACCCAAAGAGGATTTAGACTGAAAGCATTTGACTCCATTTAAAGCAATGATGTGCATTTTTCATTTGTATTTATGTTCTCACTAAAGCTATGATAAAAGTGCAGCCTTCAAGTATGGACATTCATATACTCATATCATGCATACAGATTTCCAATTTTATGTTCAGACACTAATAAGATATTTTTGGTTGAAAGTTTTTTGATCACATGTCTAGTCAGTTCTTTATATCTGAAAGACCAAGACATCTCAATCATTTAAAAACTTACTCAGTTTCAAAGACAATGATGCATTTAACCATTATTTTATAATTTTTATATATATATACATATTTGAAAGAAGTTCTTCATGGCATTAGTTCTTTTTATGAATCTCTTAATGTTTTAAATGGCAAAGACCACAGCTACGGGCAAGGGCATTTCCATATCTCATTTTCCTTTTGCCTCAACTTTGCAGAAGTCCTTTCTCTCTCAAGTGTACTTAATTTTAAATTACACTTTTTATCCTGATAATAAAAATGTCCAGAAGAATGCATTCTTTATGCAAAGAAAATAAATTTCTAAATATTGTTCTATCTGAACTGAATGAAAAAAGGGATTATTTGTCAGTTCCATCTGTTGGTTACATGCTTTCATCAGTCTGGACATAACTTTTATTTCCTAGAGTAATCCATCACAGCAACATTTTATCCTACAGCGAAACAGAAAAGCTTTAATGAAACCATTCCATGGTTTTCAGCACATTACAACAGGCTTACTAAAACTAAAGGCCCAGATGCACATCCTGTGCTACACCGCCTTATGTGCAAGGGTTCAATCTCAAGGACAACTTTGACATGAATACAACTTTATTTACATGAGGAAATTTTGACAGTCAAGTGGTTCATTGAATAAAATCACCATATACATTTTCCTATAACTCCATGATTGATCAAACTGAGAACTCAAGATCTTTTCCTCCCCTCTTTCTTTGAGGTTGTACTGCACTGAGAGATTAACAAGAAGTCAAACTAAAATTTATCAGTTTCTAAAGTATGCTTGTTTCCCCTTGTCTAGAAAAGTTATCTGGGGCTACTTTTCTGCATTGTAAAACACTGGGATGATCACCTCTTAACTTTGAAAAGTTCTACTAACAGGTTTAATTTCATTTGAGCCTATGAGAACAAACTGCAGAGAAATCATTTCAGAAACAATTTTTCAAAGCATACAAGAGTAAATCCATATGCTGCTGAGATGAAGCACAATAAAGCATCATTGAGATAATCTATACTTAAAATGATGGTGTATGACTTATGATTAAGCTTCATTACCTGCAGAGCAAGGGGCTTCCATCTCATATTTTTCAGTAAAGCTGGTGCTGAGGTAAGCATGCTCTGAGGTCGCTTTTTCAAAGTTAAGATAACACCACTCGGATCCTCTCGTAGTGCATTCACCAAATTTTTCAACTGCCACCCCACCTGGTAACCAGTAAAATCATTACAATAAAATTGAGGTACAGTATTCAATATGTAATGTTCCCTTTTTAAATAAGATTAGTAAAATAACATAATAGGAGTGTGTAGAGAGATATATATATATATTAAAGGAGATTAACTCTAGAAATGTCAAAAATTAATTACTGCATAAAAATCACGTCAACTAAGATAATTATTATAATGCATTAAGATGGATATGCATCATTTCAGGTTTTAGAATTAATAAACTACTGTTACTCCGCTGTAAATGCACAATTAAATCTCAAAGTGTTATCAAAATTACCTCTTGTACACAGACTTTAGAGACTAGAAAGTTAAAAAGCCCTGGCTTCTGCATTGACAGTTAATTCAAAACTGAGCATTTTGTACTCCATGGTTACTATTTAAAGTCCACTAACCACATGTAGTCATACTACTTCTACTCCTAGCAGTTATGCAAGCACAAACCAGTTCAGGAAAATCTTCTACTCTTCACACTGCTATAAAAATAAAATCAGAATTACAAGGCCTTTTTTTTAAATAGCACTTCTTTCATGACGATTTCAGAAACAAATACAGTAAATTAATGACAGAAATGTAGTCTAGCCACTACTTGAGTATTAGCCCAAAGTAAAACTTTCCTAATTGAATTACAGCATTTTGAAATATTCTAAAATTAAGAACTTGACTAACATGGAAAGCAACAAGTCTTTATTTGTAAATGCAGGATAGAACTTTCTGAATCATTTACTTCACATATTTGAAAAAAGTACTTCAAATATTAAAACAGTACAACACATGACAATGGTTTTCAGCCTAAATAATGCCTGATTTTACATATCTATTATTCAATCCCTGTATTTTCACATCTGGCACCTAGAGTGGCAATACATAGAATCATACATCCCTTTAAAATCTTGGCCTGTAGACTTAGAAAGTGATTATTTCTGTAAACTTGACAGCTTTTCCACTTTTTTCTCTCTCTCTTCCACTAAACAAACAAGTAAATTTTCCTGATGTTTAAAGGATCACAGTTACAAAATTTTCCTGCTTTCACAATTTTTACAAG
>JAOBAS010000057.1:18335006-18353797 GCA_025311575.1 Elanoides forficatus
CAGACTTGTGCTCCAGGCCCCTCACCAGCTCGGTTGCCCTTCTCTGGACACGCTCCAGCACCTCCATGTCTTTCCTGAAGTGAGGGTCGTGCTGAGCTGTTTCTGCCAAGGAGAATACAGCACCTGTGCTGGAGGAGTCTACTGCCGAGGTAAAGGAGGCATAGACAGGGTAGCCCACGTCCAAGCCACCGATACCCCAAGGCCAGATGAGCCACGCTGCTGGGGGATGGCGCGAGAAGGGACGTCATCCTCCCAAAGGGGAGGGCAACGCTCCGCGCCAGGAGAAGCGAGCCTGCGGGCAGGGCACCCGCACCCTCAGCGTCAGGCCTCCTCCGAATTTCTCATCTCATCCCGCCACTACCTGCCCAGAGGTTTTGGCCAGGCTGGGAAGCCTCACCAGAGTGCTCCAGAGACACTCGGGGCCACCCGGGTTGCTTCAGCGGGGCAAGACGGGCATGCGGGAACTCTGATACGTCCTCCTCATCGCTCTCACCTCCTCTTCCTCCTTCCTTCTCCACCACCTGGAATATGCCAGCACCCACTACCCCAAATAGCAGGCAGCTTTAGCAGGGGGTGCTGTTAAAGGTCTGCTCCCCCAGTCACCACCTGGGAAAAGATGCCCCAGAGCAAGATGAGGCATATTTTAAAAGAGCCCAATGTTCCTTTGGCTTACAGCAAGCACATCTGGATGACAATATTACAACAGTCTGAACCGGAACTCTTATTTTGAATTCCTATTCTAAATTGCCAAGAACTTTAACATTTTAAACTATTAAAAAGTTGCTTTTAAAGTAATGACCTTGTTTTCCCAGATCAACCTATTGCTCCCTTCATGACAAGCTTGGAAAATTGGTAGTAATCTTCCCTTTTTCTGAAAGTAAGCATGACCATTCACTGAATCTTTTTTTTTCCACACAGACACACCCATGACAGTATTCCCAAATTCCTGTGCTCATTCATGACTTCTGTGAGTATTGCTGTATGTTATGAGCCAGAGAGGAGCTCTGTAAAGTATTAACATGCAGGCAGCTCAAATACAATTGGATGGACCTAAACCAAGTTTTTTTAGGATGCTACAAGATCCAGTAGTAAATAACCTACAGTCTGAAAAATCTAACACATGTATCCCAAAGAAACCATGGAACAGCTGCATCATTTAAAGGCAGTGTGCAAAAATCCAATACACACTGAAACTACATCATCTAGAGGGTGGAATTATAGTCAAATGATAAATAGAACAGAGTCCACATTTTTACAGGCATATTCCTGTTCAAAGGGTCACCAGAGTCACACAAAAGTTAATGGGAGCTTTTTGCTCCCATGAAAAGAAAACGTTGGGGGTTTTTTCCCCCCCAGTTACAGTAATTCTTTCCTGACTTGCAGATTTGTAAAAGGAAAAAGTAGTAATATCTTCACACTTTTGAAGGAAAAGTAATATCCTCCTGCTAAATATAACCTGCAAAGCCATGTGCTATTTTCTAGCTAAGCAAATATGCAAAATCCACTCTAATGTTTAATTTTAAAAAGTTACTGGAATGGGGAGATAATCAAAATTCTTATTCTTTCAATGTTGCCTGTTATAAGTGCATGCAGCCAGAGCTCTTTGGCTTATCAACCGCTTCAAGCTTTTACTCATTTTTCAGGAAAAAAAAAAAAAAAAAAGGAATTTCTAGGAGAAAAGTGTATTCACCTTAAGAAATAGGTGTTTTTTTAAGAACTTCCATATCTATCAAACATCTTGCATTTTATAAATAAGAATTAGTGCATAAGAAACAAGCACACAAACAACACTGCACTTCAAAGCACTATCAAACCTAGCATGTTTTTAAGCAAGTCAGAATCTGACCAGAAACTACCTGGCATCATGCTGTTAAACGAACAGATTGATTTCCATAAACACCGGCCAGAAATGAGGATGGTCAGCTGGCAGCCCTATGAAACACATATGTTAGCAGCAAGCATCTCTTTCCCTTCCCCCAGCTGCAGATGCCTGAAAAGGCTAAAAAATAACAGAAGGCCATAGGTCTTCCGCCCCCAGAAAACATTATTGGGTGAGGAAACCACAGAAGGATGTTTACAAGACGGACTACCACAGAGATGAAAGCTATATCTGCATGTGGTAGGAGAAGCAGTGTCGGGGAAGTAGCAGATGCCTTTCAGGGATTTATCCAGCTTCTTAAGCTAGCATGATAACGAACATCCCTGCTTACATAACAGTTTTCTCCCAAAGAGGAGAGGTTAATAATATTGTGATTGCATACGCTGCAATTCTAATTAAAGAGTGTGTTGGCTATATTATTTAAATAAATGCAATTTTAACCCAATGTTAAAGTCAGTTCCGTGCATCCCTAGAATGTCAGCTGTATTGTCGCCCAAAGTCACAGCAACACAGTTTGTATGTAAAGTACATTGAAGAAAATCACATCTTTTACTTGTGAAAATCCTGATGCTTCAACTAAAACTTTTGCTACTACTACCAAACTACGAAATAAGTAATTTTTATATTCATTTTTGGCTATGCAAACAAAAGCTCACGATTAAGAGACTTTCCCAAGAATAAACTAAGTTAGGACCCAAACTCAGAGCTCAATACAGAAGTTACTGCCTCTCATTAAGCTGCTGTAATAGCATTTCCCTGTTAGAAAAGGTATCTGATCCAGAGCAAAACTTCTGACTGATTTTATTACCTTGCTCCCTTCTAGGTATTTGCACAGCTCAGTTCCACCGTAACTCAACAAACTTCACAAATGTTAGTTACATGACAACAGTGCGCCTCGGTAATGGAGACAAGCATCTGTTTTATCCATGAGGGAACTGAAACTTGAATTATCCAGGGACACAGAATCAGTTCTGTATTGAAGCTTGGACAGTGTTTAACAACAATGCTTACCTTTCACTTTTCACTGATAGAATCAACCTTCAGTTCAGAGCTACCTCACTGTTTTGCTTTTGAGTCATTGCTAGCAACATCCTAGAACAAATAAACGATATTTGTTGGGAACAGCAAAGACTCCAACTTCATGGGTTTGATTATGTCCTATTTGACAGATGTAAAGTCAGTGACTAGGTACAATTTTTGAGGAAAAAGGGTCTCACTTCCCTATTTCATGGTATGGCTCTAAAAACCAGGGTTGACTGCAGTTCTCTCAGTTATGGTATACCTCTGAAATTTGAAGCATCCTCCCTCACTTGAGTACCTGCTCCTCCCCACAGTGACCGGCTGTCTCCAGCACGATGACTGTAAGGCTCCTCTCTCTTCAGCCAGGAGTACAGATAACCAGAAGAGACAGGTACTGGCAATTTGGAGGGGTTTCATCCAGCCTTCCATCCACTTGCGGAATGTGGATCTCAGCATTATCTAGCCTCAGAGGGACTAAATTCAGCCTTTCAAACCCTAGAGAGGTGTCTCAAGCACCAAGAGGTGCACAGTTTCAGGTTAAAGGGCTTCCCTGAAGGCAAAGCCCCGTGCTGATGGGAATACACGTGTACGAAGCCCGGCCATACAACAGGCAAGAAACCACCAGGTCCCTGCGCCAGGAGCAAGGAAATGAGGGTTCTGGTCCCAATTCCCAGTCACTGCTCTTTTGTGCAATACAAATGCAATACAAACCACACACATGCGGCAGGGAACAGGGTCTGAAAGCCATGTTGTGACGAGCAGGCCCTACGCCTTCTTCAGCAAGGGCACAGACTTTAAACTATTATGGGAATAAAGATGCTGCCACCAGACTCCCCACCTGGCCTCATTTTCAGGAGCTTCCAGGGAACGTTACGGGAAGCCCAGCTGCCTACCCCCATTTCAGCAGGACTCCCAGCGAGGGACAGACCTCCACTGCCTGAGAAGAGACATTTCAGCATCCCTGCGTGGTCACAGGTGAGCACTAAAGAAACTTAAGTGCTGATAAACGTCTACGCAGGCGCAGAGAGTCGGTGGTACGAGCTGAAGGCTCGGGCAGGATTTAGGCAGGCTGGATCACACCCAAGCGTCTCACAGATGAAGCTGCAGTATGGATGTGGGTGGCCTCATCCTTCCTCAGGGGAAGGGAACAGCCCGGTTCTCCGTGCTTCCCATGGCGTAAGGAACGTGCTGCTCGGGAGCCACCCTGCCGTATTAACCCACCACAGCCACATTCGCCTTACACTAACTCATTTGTGCTGCTGTGTGCTTCATCTCACAATGGGAATTTGAGGCATGTGTGTGTGTGCATTGCATAGTCTCATGTTCAAATTCCCCAAATGGTTGTCCTGGAATTAAAATAATAAATATATATAAACACACATGCATACACACATATATAAATAATTCTGTTTCAGATTAGATTTACATTATCACAACTTAATATTTTAGAATGATTCCAGTGAGTCAGTAATTCCAACAGTCTTTGACACCCCGCCCCCCTCTTTTCAGTGTATAAATAAACTACCTGAGATGCCCAGCTGCCCTGCAGCTAAATAGTGCTGCTATCCTGGAAGCAGATGTTTCTTGAGACTGAATTTGTATAGTGAAAATAAATTAACATGTGTACAAAGAAATTGAAAACAAAAAAATCCTTAAAGGTCACTAATAACCAAGCAAACTGAAAAAAACCCAAAACACCAAAAGCCTTTAATTGAGCTGAAAACGTACATAGCATCACTTAGCTAAAGGAAGGACAAGGATAGGGAGTTAAAAGAAATTGTTATAATAAAGCAGTAATTATTTAGCCATGAGAGTTCTTTTCTTTTTTTGTTCCACTTTACTGCTATTAAAATAATCAGCCATAGACTACATGTAACGTTCAAGCCACTTAGGTGTTCTAAGCCAGTACTGAGGGGTTTTTTTTAATAAAAATTTACATATTCAGAGTACATCTACTCAAATCAGGCATAGAATTTCCCTGCTTTAATTTTTGCTCCCTCATGACACAGCATTAACTTCCTTTTCTTACTGTTGTGCTCTACTTTTACAACTATCACCGTCTTACACTTCCTCACAATTACCTCCTAACTTCATCAGAATAAGATCATGAATTATGCAACAGAAGATCAGGCTGGAACCTGAAGATCAGCTGTGTAATTTACACAGCTGCTACCTGCACAAAGCACAGCGGTATTCAGAACTACTGAATGCTAACTCATACGTGGTCCAGGCTGCGCACAACTGCAGCATCAGCCAAGTAATCTGCACAACTTTGAAGACATCTCTCCTTACCTTTCATCTCCTTCTCTACAGTGTACTTCAATTTTCAGCAATCTCAGTTAAAAGGCAGATTATTAGCAGCAGAATAATAGCTACCTCCCCTTCCAAATACACATACCTGAACTTACACTAACAGTAAGCCTTTCAACCTGTGCTTAGGAGGCAAAAAGAGCAATATACTCTGTATTCTGTTCTATAGGCATCAACATAGTTAACAACCAAACCCTCCAATTTTACTTATTATCTGCTACCTGGGAATAAAACATATGCTCTAATCATACATTTCACATGCCAGAGACTAAGAAATTTTGAAAGAATTATTTTAACTGCAGAATTTGCAGTATTCTCACTATCAAGAACACACTGTTAACATTGTAATTTAAATTGCCTGCAAATTTAAATTGTACCAAGATTAGTAGTCAGTAGCAACTACTATGAGAGTATGAAAATAATTTTTATCAGGAATATATGCAAAAAGTTTTTGGCAGCACATTGTCTTTCGGTATTTCTGTTGGAAATATTAATACCATTCACAGCACCTCTTAGAGGACTTTTTTTTCCTATGGAAACACTACTATATGGGAAAAAAAGCAAAACATAAAACAACTACACAAAATAAATTAATTAAAATTCATCATCTTCCAGTATGTTCTGTACAGAAAGATGAATTTAACAATTAGATCACAAGAATACTCCACAGAATACTGCAGCAGTTTTTAGCAGATACACCCTCAAGAGTATGGTCATAAGTATAGCTTGTATAAAAATACTTGATTTGGCTACAGACTCAGTAAGCTGGCTATCACCAGTGGTGAAAGTACGAAGGCCCACCGACAACAGCCACAAAAACCGTCAACTGATACTGCAGCAGGATTCTTAGTACAATTACACTGCTTCTAAAAGACACATTGGTGCCTTCAAAGTCAGCCCAAGCGTGTATTCCCAAACTGTAGGCAGTGCCATACAGAGCAGTCTATGTCATCAATTACAAAAGAACAACTTCTTTTCCCCAAATTAAAAATAATGGAGGAAGTCAATAGTCTGCTGAACGGCTATTCATACATGTTCACCTAATCACACGAGTAAACTCCCAGGGCTCACTGGTAATAGAGCTGTCCATTCCGGGGCACAGCCACGCCAGAAAAAACCCTGCGGTTTTGAGCGAGCTGGGGGACACAGCAAATGGCAGCCGGTGACCAAGACCGCAATCAGCTGGCAGGGAAGACTTCCAGAAATACAGCGTGCGGCCGCTGAACCCGCGTCCCAGTCCTACGAGAGGACGGGCATCTTCTGTTGCACCGGTTTCTTCTATTCCTCCCTGAAAGGACTCCTACAGCAATCCCAGCCTGCCAGGGCCTGACTGTCACACGGCTCCCTCAACAGTGTGCCAGCCCCACAGGTGAGGCTGAAGATGCCCAGCACACCTTCTTCAAAGGCGGTAGCGCACAGTAAGGGCAGCGGAGGGCCGGGATCAGGTGCTCCGGGGCACAGATCGAAAAGCACACTGCAAGCGGGATGTCGGCGCTCAGGTCGCAGGACCAAACCTGCCACTCGCAAAGCCTGAGGCACTGAGGAGCAGTTTCCATGACCACTGGTGGCTTACGAGTGACCCTGCCGGTGTTCCCTTTCCGTTCTGCGGCACAGTCAACCAGGTTTAATGCTTTCAGCTAAGCCAAGCAGGTTGACTTTAAATTAAGCTAGAAGCGCTCACATAGTTAAGCTCTGGTGTCATCTAGGAGACAGGTAGCTGCCGAAAGGCAGCACAGCGTGGCTTTCTGCTGCCACTGAACTCATTCCACTAGCTGGTGATACAGGTGTGTAGTTAAGTGTGAAAATTTCATGTGGAATGAAAAATGGGAAGTTATTTAAAGTTTGGCAGCAATAAGAAACAGCGTGGGCTGGCCAAGCGTACGCTGCTCTAACACAGATGCAACAACAACTTGTTTGTTAGCTGATTTGTCATGCCAGGCTTAGAAATGCAAGTGGATGCCCGCACTGACACATCACACTAGTTACGTAAAAATGAGCCTGTGCTCATCGGTGGTGTGCGTTTCACACATCAGCTCTGAACAAGCCCCAGGATCAACGGAAAACAGATTCCACGGACAAGAGCATCCAGCATTTGTGCTGCAGAAATGGTAGGAGAGTCTTTGCCCATTCAAACGCCGAACTCCAAATCCGAGCGGGGCAGCTCTCAAAGCAGAGACACTTTATCTATCCATGGAGCTACTGCCGATGGCCTCCATTAATTTTATTTTCCCAAATATTTACTTCATTTGAAAAATATTTGTGGAAAACTAAAATGAAATCTATCTACATACACACAAATGCCCGCTTTCCTAACTCCTTAAAAGACTAACTCCTACCTCCTCTTCAGAGAACCTGAGAATCCTTTCTCCCTGGAGACTATTTCTTGGAAAGCACGACATAATTCATCTGTATTTCTCAAACTTGTCAAGTTGTTTCTCTTTTTCATTTATACTCATGTAAAAACATTTGCACTCACCATTGGGAAACAAAACATCATCTTCCCTCACACATTTCATTTCTGCAATATCACACTTCCCTGACATATGGGATATAAAATAATGTATTTCTATGTGTATTTGCACATCTATGTGGAAAAGAGATCATAAATAACACCATATGATCTCAACACAAATTCCATGTTAAAGGCAACTGAAAATTCACAAAAAGATTTTTCATTTTGAGAGGATCATGACAATTCAGCTCCTTTATCAGTACTACACAATACTTATGGAGATTGAAAAGAAAGAATAAAGAATTAAACTGAAATTTTGAGAGGGCATTTGGAGGACAGACTAATTTGCCAAAATCAAAGTACGGTCCTCATATCCTGACAAACTACAGAGAGCTCAGGACAGAGCCCTGCAGAGAACTAGGTTGCTGCCATAAAGACTTCCATTAACATTTCTGAATAGACCTAAAAAAACTTTTAGATGTAAATCCCACCTACCTTTAAAATTAAATATTTGTGTTAACATTTACCAAACCATTATAAACAAAGGGAGCCCAAGGATTTGGAGAGGATTAAAATCATGATTTGGGAGCTATTACTCTATCTACTCTTCCATAAAAGCACATCCATGACAGCAACAGAAGGAAGCTGAGCACAGGCATATTTCTTTTGAACTTTTATGATCTTGCTGCACTGTTTTGTTGTTCAAGTCAAGCATCATAAGAGAATAAAAATATTATTTTAAATGAAAGATGTTGTTAGTGGAAGTTGTTGTGTAAGGTGTCAAACATCTAATGGCAAAATCTTGGGCTGACATTGCTGTCCCCTCCCTTATACTCCTCCAGCCCACTTCCCCGCTGAATCTCTTCAGAAATACCATTTCCTTCAAAGCCATTCATTATTAAATGAAATATCTGCATTAAAAAAAAAAAAAAAACCCTAGCTTGGATCTGAAACAGATCCTGCTAAACAGTGTAGAAGAACTGAATAAACAGAAATATTGGCAACATCATTTTTCTACTTATAGATGTTTTGTTTTGTTTTTCCCCAAATAAGAAGACACCTACTGCAAACTCCATTTTGGAAGCATACGCTCCAGATTCGTATGCACCCCAAGTTCAGCACTTCCTATCAGCTGGAATTTCCCAGCTCCCCACAAACCTTGGGAGGTTCTGTTGAAGTTGAACTCTTCTCACTAATCGCACAGTGAATCTTAAAAACCTGTTCCTTACTTTTTGTAAACAAAGATTAAATTAGGGTAAGGATCTAGAAAGGTATCAGACCTTTCTTCAGTGTTTACCCTTGCAGAAAAGCAAGGTATGATCTTGTAAATGTATCCGTCATGTTTCAGAGGAATTTTAGCAAAATCTTTTCCAAGTTTTTGTACTGTAAAAACAAAAATAATTCCAGCAACTCACTTCTGTGGACTTGGCTTGGCCCACAAGAGCCCACAGGAGTTTCCACACTAAGCAACATGCCATATAAAACCTACATGTTATCTATATATTGCATAATTCCAAAAAATCCAATTTCAACAGTAACTTATAAGTGTTAAAGACATTAAACATACCAGCTTCTACATGAAACAGATTGGTAACTGACCATTTTCACCTATTTTGCCAAATTAAACACATTTTTTCTGTCACTATATTTACATTCATTCTGATGAGTTTTAGCCAACAAACACAAATTTTGGGAATCCACATGTCTATCACATCTTATATCATACTTGTACTAAATCCATACTGCATATCATACTTGTATTAGAAGTATATGCAATGTGCCAAAAATGCCTCCAAAATAAAGAAACTATGCACAGGAGGTTACACAAGAACAGCCTGTTAGTCAATAATCCTACACCATCCTGAGTCTATACCTCAGTCTATATCTGTCTTCTGCTTGGAGTATTTCTCTACTGCTTTATCACTGATGCAACCAGAAAGAGCATTGTGAACAGTAATAATTCATGTAAGCAATAATATTGTTTTCTGCACTTTCAGTTGGTTAAAAGGAGGACTATCTCAAGGCAAAATACACTCTTGAATTATATATGGGCAGAAACATAAGTACGGCAGTACAGTGCAAATTCTGAATTTCCTTAATGACTTTTTTTTTTGTTTACATTGGAAATATTTTAGACAGACAGGCTTTTAGAGGAGATTAAGGATGGAATTTACAGTGAAGTTTAAGAGAAGACAGTGCCTAAATCCTCTGAATTTTAATGGGGGAGTCATGACTCAGTTACACAGTTGTTTAAAAAAAATTCTATTCTGTGAGGCAAAACTGACACAGAAGATTCACATAGCTATCTAACCTCAATAAACCACAATTTAAAGGAAAATTTTCTGAACATTAACTTTTCACTGACTTTAGGCCTAATCTTATTATTTTTTTATTTTAAAAATTCAGAAGATATTTACATTCCAGACATCCTGCCAGCAACAAGTGGAATACATCCTGTTACGCATGTTTTCTATCAACATAGCAAAAGATCAGGGTAATCACTCTAAATCCTTTGATTTCACTGCCAAACAAAATAGTATGAAGATTAAGCATCACTACAAGCAAAGAGAGGATGTCAACAGAGAATTTAAAACTGACACCCAGTATTAGTACGTGTATAATAAAAATCACTGTAAGTTACTTAACTATTCTCCTACTTTGTCATGCTGCTTATCTGAAAGCCAGTGGGCTTTCTGAAAGACCAGCCTTTTCATAATTATTAAAATGTGATTCTTGTAAAAAGGTTAGCTAACAAGTTGTATTTTTAAAATAATTGCATGGAACTTCTCTATATTTATATTAATTCTTTGAAATATAAAGTACTAAAAGCTAGGTATTAACTTCACTTTGACAAACAGAATACACTGAAATAACTGAAGAAAACACAGAAAAAAAAGTTTTATCTCTAAAATAAATTTACATTTAAAGTTAGATTTTTTTTTTTTAGATTTCGATTCTCCAAGTAGAAGACATCACCTAAGTTACATGTAAACAATACTTCCCTACAGCTCTAGTTAAATCTTTAAAAAATTTAGTCAAAGTTATTTCTATAGTAAATACAAGTGATAATGTATGATAAGTTACAAGGAGCAAGTTGAACAACAGATCCTATGTTTTCAACTGATAAGCAGTATATGAAGTGTAAAAAAATTCTATAAACAGAAAAGACAAAATGTAATGTCTTCAGAATTATTTATTTCAGAAGTAAGAATCACTGTAAGGAATAATATCTCTTCTCCTCAGAAAAAAAGATTCCTAGAACTGGACAGTAAATTCGTTATGACAGGGGCCAGAGTACAAAAAGACTGACTTAGACTCTTGCCAAAAGAAATAAAGAGATTAAAATAATACTGCAACATCTATAGAAAAGATCAAGTATTTGGGCTCTATAAATTGGAAAGTGAATGAAGTGCACCTTTGCAAAGGTAACTTGGGAGGTGCTATCACATTTCTAAGAGAATGCCAGTTGACTCTCACTGTGGAAAAGTGACACTAAAATACAAGGAAGTTACTTGTATACAATATCAACGATAACAATATAATTAAAATAATTGACGATACAACAAAGCAAGGGCATATGTAAATGTGTGATTTAGTCTACTACTATACATATGGTCTACACCAAATGTTACTGCTGAAAAATTAAATTAAGTTTGTCTTAGCTCCCTATGGTCCTTTCTCCTAGAGCTACAATCAACTCTTTTTTCTGTACATCTCAAAATACCTAGATTCACTAATGCAAGAGCCAAAACACTCCAATCCCACATTCAAAATTCCATCCAACTAGGTAAGAAAGCTCATCTTAAGGCTTGTCAAAATGTTTTTATTATTAGTGTTAGGAGTAAGGATCTGATCTTTCCATCAAATAAATGCAGTGTAAATGTGCCAAGAAAACCAGAATAAACACCTAGTTGATCAGAGGTTTTCAAGTTGACAAGGCAACTTTGCTATATAGCACCATCAGAATTTGCCGGAAAAACTAGCTAGCATAAGGATCACATGCTTGTTGATGTGCTTCTTCAGATGTGTATACATTTTGATAGCCAATATAATAATGTTCTAAAATGTTTTTCATATTAAATTGATGTCATGAGCTTTCTTAGTGCAGAAATATAAAGAAATTAGTCATCATCTGTACATGTAAGTAATCATGGGATACAGTACTTATGAAGAATCTATATGGCCAAAAAAAGTATTAAAATTCACCCTGAGCTGCTCAGATTTATCAAATTACATTGCATAGCTCAAAAGATAGCTTCTTATCAGTTAAGTTCCACATATGTACAGTATATTCAACATCACACTTAGCTGCAGAGTAAACTGAAATATTGCACTAATTTGTGCAGAGGAGCTGACATGATGTACAATGGCCTAAACCTAGAAGTGGAACCCCATGGGGAATGACAAAACACACTTTTAACAAACAACTTCTATATTAATAATGGTGATCTAGGATATTTTTTTGTCAGTTAAATTGCTTGCAAGGACACATGTAATTAATATCATATATTGACTTTCACTGCTTTTAAGAAACCTTATGCTTTGGAAAAAGAATAGTTGCTTTCTATACTGACAGTCTGCTCTTTTCTGTTACAAAGCCTTACCTTAGAAAAGGTAATTTTATTTTAACGTTCACCAATCCTAAATAAAATCACCAGGACACAAATTGCAATTCGCATGGTATTAGTTTTCTTGCTTATCACATCTGAAAGATTTCTTTCATCTTAACTTCCCAAGTGTAAAAATCTGTATTTAAATTAAGCTAAGCACCCTAGGCACACTATGGGAATTTTACATGCTTTTGCTCTCGAAAACCATGTTCTACGCATTCCCGTAGGTTTGGAAAGTAGTACGTTTTCCAGCTTCCAGGAAGTGATCTTGATCTTAAACCCACAAGGGCACATTTCCAACTCCCTGCATCCCGTTGACCGAATCCTTGCATTACGCTGAAGCCAACTGTTTATTAACAGAGCATGGGTAAGCAGAAACCACTCTAACATATCTCCCAAGCCACAGCTATTTAGCCTAACTTGATACCTCCAGTGATACTCAGAGGATCGGGGCTGAACTTAAGAACTTAAGAACTGTGTGGTTTCAAAAGAGAAAAGGAAAATTTAGATGTTAGAATAAATAATGATTTATAAAAACACATTTTTCTACACATTTCTTCTCTACACATGCTGATGTGCCATGACACCTCTATCTCCAATTGACACAGAACATAATTATACATACCACAGTTTGGTGGTTAACTTGAATCACTTCATCCCCAGCATGGATTTTCTTGCACCGATCTGCAGGTGACTGAATTTAAAATAAAAGAGATGATAAAGAATACAGCTCTTACTGGTCATCATCTCTCTTTCAGCAGTATGATTGCTAAGCTATGTAAATCAGGTTAGACTGACAATGACATTCTACTGTGAAATAAAGAATTAAAGTAATATTTAATAAATCAATTCATTGTTGTGGGAAAAATAATCTGTACTATTGTGCACAATACAATCAAATGTTAAGAAAGGTATGAATATTTTTTTATTAAAGTGTAACCGAGTCCTAAAGATTTCTTTTTAATTTCATTCTGCCAAAAGAGTGCTTTAATCTGCCTGACATCTCTTAAGCCCTGAAAGCCAATCTTTGACTGAATTTTTAACCTATCAAGACTAACTGGCAACTCCTCAGAAAAAAACTTCACAAGATTGCCTTTTTATTCTACAATGTTTCACTATGTTGCAGAGAACGTTAGTAAATTACTGTTCTTCAAAGAGTACACAAGGAGAGAGGATTAGGTTAGGTACCAGCTACGAAGATCATGTAAGTTACATGGTAACTTAGTTTCTGATCATTATTAGGGTGAAAGAAATGCAACCAGCATCAAAATCCTACCAAAAAAAAAAAAAAAAAAATCACATTTCAAAAAGCAAAGTAGTTTTGTTCTTTGATTCCGTCTCAAAAAAACCCACCTCAACAACAACAAAAATCCAAACAAAAAGCCCCACAACAAAAAAGCCCAACCGTCCCCCATAAAATGACATCCCCAAAAAACTTTCCCTTCTTCTGTCTTCTATATTTACAGTAGACCAACTGTTTTCTGAGGTAAATACCTCTATGTTTAGAGGAAAATAAGTTCCTTCAGTTTTTCATAGAGTGACAACATTTTGATTTTTCTTTCAATAACTATGGCTGCCAGCCTATGAAGGCACTTGATCAACTTAGAGTTAGAAGGTGAGACTGACAGTTTAAAAAAAAAAACCAAGTTGCTCAGGACTAGGTTTACAAAAAGCTGCTATGAATTTTACAGAAAGGAATGAAATTAAATTCATTTTCAGGCGAGATAAGAGGTCACTTAGAGAATATGCTCCAGGCCTGAAATGTGGACTGTTTGTAATAACCTACGTACTACATCCCCATTCAAAATATATGTCCCATAGCTATGCCATGACTTTCTAGTGCAATTGCACGTAATTCATGGCCTAAGTTAAGGACAGTGTTTAAATGGAAGCTATCCAAGAGAAACATGAGGCTGAAAGAAGGGTCACTCATGACTCAGTCCTTGGAGACATTGCTCAGAACATCCTAAATCAAGCTGGGCTGGTAAGACTGTAATTTTACTTACATGAAGAACAGCAGCCTTGACTTTTTGGCACTACTTCAGCATTAAAGGTGTTGGCTGAGTGACATGGGGAAAAAATTTAACACTGGTGATTATGTTCTAATGATCTATCTTCTGTCTGCCATTTCACTACTCACACTTACTCATTCATACCTCTAACAATCTTTATAATCCTCCAATGTAATACTGCTATTTTAGCTCAGATGCAGTTACACCTAAGACTTTCAAAATGTAAATGCAAGCGAATCTTGTGTCGTTACCCTTGAACCCTACAGGACTTCATTACAATACAAACTTTCTCTTGTATTGACTTCAGCACTTGCAGCTTAAATCTTGACAAAACAGGTATTTTGTGTAGCAGTTTGCCAAGCCAGTAAAATATGGTCTGAGAACCTTCAAACTGGAAAAGTCTACTTTAAAAAAACCTCATTGCAATTATGCCTTGAACACACTGCAAGGTGAAGTAAAAATCATTTATAAAGGCATCTCAAGGCTGTGGTCTTACAAAGAGGTTGCAGTTCTTGTTCCTTATCGCTTTTTCCTCCTAAGTAAAGAATACAGACCTTGCTGCAAAGAAATAGTATCTTTTATCATCACTATTTAAGGAAAACAGAGGAGAATTTATAAGCTCTTTCTTTTTTTAATGTATATGCTGATCATTAAGCAAAAGATCCATTCATGAAGTCCTACTAGGAGGAACAAAGTGTGCCACATGACAGCTATATCTTCATTAGTTGGCAATTCGGTTCAACAGGGAGTTGAACAGCAGATGGAGGTACCTGTCGCTGAGGCTCACACATCGATACCGTACAAGCTGTTCAGAACCTGGTTAGGACTTATTCTTCAGCATAGATTTAGTTTTGTCCTTCAGGCTAAATGTTGTCTTTGTCCCATTCCCCCAGTATACCCACACTGTCTGAAAGACCAGTTCAGACCCCCTGGAGCACATTTGCTGCATGCCCAGAGTGGAGATTTTGGTGTTATTTCTTCTGAAAGGTCTCTCTTCCCTGAGATCTAAGGGCACCCCACAAACTCAACCAGTGCACAGTAAGCGGGGACACTGGGAGTACCCCCTTCAAAGCTACACTCCTGCTAGAGATGCACTGCATGCCGTTACTTTAGAAAATACTCTTTTTCTACTGAAAAACCAAATTACAAAATGGCCTTATTTGTAGAATACATTTGTTTTGTGAATTAAAAGAAACCCTCCAACATGGTCTAAAAGGGCTACTCTACAAGAAAGCTGTAGTCTCTTGCTGGACCAATACACCCTTTAGATTTGTCACTTCCAAACGAAAGAGAGAAGACGTGAACCAGAAACCTCAGCTTGCTCTAATGCTACAGGACCACCAGGGAGAAGCTCTTACGGGGCAGTGACCCGTGAGGAACCCTGCTCTCTCGCAGTTCAAGTTCCAGAGCTCAGCTGCTTTGAACTGCCGGGCTGATGCACTGGGAGAGATGACTCCTAATGCTGAACAGCGAGATCCAAACTCTAATGGGCTTTGTAGCTGGACATCAAACACCTCAGATGGCAAACAGAAAAAGCAGAACTGCAGTTACAAAAACTGCTGTTGCATTAATGTGGTTAGCACTGCCACGCTACTGTGTTTATTAAAAAGACGAGCGCTTCTCTGTGATCTTTCAGGAAAGTGTCAGACCAAAAGTCTGCCAATGCTTCACTTGGAGGAGCAGAATTGGAAAGAAAAAATTTGTTCAAAGGGAAGAGAATTTGGATTCTTACTGTTTCCTAGAAGTTAAATTGAATCACAAAGAGTAAACATGTCAAAACATGTGATCTGACCTGTTGGGTGTTGACATCTGCACCATCATGAACTTGCTCTGGCCATGCTGCTTAGATGTTTCTCCTCCCATCTATCAGAATCATACTTTTTTTTTTTTTTTTTTTTGGCTAAAGGAAGCAGCTAGCAACTCTGTGCTTAAAAGTAGGAGACACCTTACTTTCTCTAAAGCATTACTCATTTTCACAAATACTTTAACACACAACAGCTTTTTCCCTCGATAGCAGACTGCAGTTTCTCGATCTGCTGTGAACACCTCCAGGGTGTTACAGTGAGTGAAAGAGTCAGTAATGACAGCAGAAGAGTCATCACGACTGAAGCTTCCTGATGTGGCTTTAAATTATATTCATGAATCACAAAAGATAAGAGTTTTGAGAGAATGCATTAAGATTTTATTTTTATCTTTGCCCCTGGGAAATTAAATCCAATATTAGTAAGTCATGGAGAGAAATGACTCCTTTTTTAATCTGAAAGTCAACTGTAAAACCCGTTCTCTTTCTTTCATATATTTTCTAGATTAAGCTCAACTATGGTTCTGTTTAGTTTTGCTAATTTCACTGATGGTACCTGTACCTGTAGGTCTGACTCCCTAGAATTTTGATTTCAAGGTTGAAATTCCTTACGTTTTCCTTATTCTGAGACAGGTGGCATTCACACAAGTTCTACAACAGATATTATCTATTGGGTATAACCCATGGATATCCTGCCTGCAGCAGAAGAAAACAGAAAGAAGAAAGGCTATCAGATTGCAGCTCCTATGAAGGGGTGAAAACAATATTCCTGTTTTACTGAGATGTTAACAGAACCTCACCGCAGATCAGATGCAGCAGCTGTAATTACCATGTAGGTAGTTTGCACTTTCCACAGTATGACACAGTAGCAGGATAAACCAAACATTTCTGACAGCTTCATTTTAAGAAAATGCCATCAAAATCTTTGAAAGGCCTAAACCATTATGGAACAGTTCAGTGTTGTTTAGCGCTTGTTCCATGTTCACTGAAGATTACGGATAGAAGCCTTTCCCCCCAAAATGATCAGTTGCTCACTTCCTAACAGCCAGCCAGTTCTCTAAATATGGTGTACAAGGAAAGGAGGTTGGATTTCAGAGGCGTTTGAAGAGCAGTCTATTATGTTTTGCTTGCTGTTTAATACCTTCAGTGAGAATTAGTACACCAGTAATAAGTGTTCCTTTCTGTAGGCATTACTCAGAAGTTCATGCAGAAATACATGGTTATTTGTCATTGTGAAGGGATGTCCTTATTTCCATGCATTTATTTATTACAAAATAAAGCTTGACATATGAAAAATATAAAAGCTGTTTGTCTAACACTGCAGCAAACTCCAGCATATCAGCCTATGCATAATAAAGACATTTATCTTTTATTCACAGAGCAAGGTAACTCTAAGACAGCTACTTCCCGTCTCGATCAACTGCAGCATTTTAGGTGTCTTGCAAGAACAAATCAAAACTGATTCTCCTGGTCCTCAACTGGGAAGAACTCTTTCAATTCTGAGGTAAACAAGCACAAGCGTTTCTGCTGTCCAACATGCTATTGGTCCTCAACAGCCAACTAGCACACTTTTGCAAGCAAAATGTAGTCTATAGCAAAGGGAAAGCATAAACCACAGGTAAGGTCAAAAAGGCTTCCAGGCCTGAACATACAGTATTAACAATACTTACATTTTCTGTTGTTCCAGTAATTACATGGAGACCATCATATGTTGATTTAATGTACATACCCTAAGAAAAAGACATCATGGGAAAGAATTTTTAAAGTGTTTCACAAACCATCACCATCCAAACATAACTTGCATATCTCTAAAAGAAAATCTTATTTTTTTAAAGATTTGTGGACTTTTAATATATGCCATGAGGAATTTGTCTCTGGATAGGAAAGTGCTTTTTGATACACTCCAAGAACACCAGCCCAAATGATCCTGGTCCTAATTTACAATAGCAAATGACAACTTTTACCACAGCCATCTCCATAAATACTCCCCAGGTTTTTTTAATACACTCCTTCAGCTACAAATGTAACAACACCTGATTACAAAAAATCCCAGAATTACAGATTGCCTTAGGCTGATCAATACTTCCATTTTGCTTTGGAAGCTAGAGAAGGCTTTAAAGGATCTGGAGTCTCTGGTGGGCAATGCTGCAACCGTAACGTTCAAACTGATAACCAATGCTCTGAGGTGTGCCTGCAAAATGGCTCTAAGACTTTCTGATAGCCTCCCTCTTCTCAGTGAACAGTTCAGCTATACAACTTGATGAAAACTTAAACATCAACTTTGTTAGCTATCCTACTTCTTTCAAAAAAATACAGAATAGAAGGGATAGCTTATGAACAGTCAGAAGTTCCTGCATGGGTAGTCTGAGACACTGTCTCAAATCTGTTTTTTCATCAAGTCGTAATTCAAATAGTTTAACAGCATCCACTAAAACAATGAGAGAAGGAAAAAGGAGAGATAATTGGCATACACTGAGCATTCAACAACTTCTGAGGGATCTCCTTTCCCCTGACCGGTTCACAGAAAGCAGGTAAATACTGAGCGCTTGAGTAAACATTCTCTCCATAACCTATTTTTTCTCCTCTTAATCAGTGCCACAAAGAAGTCTGTTCCTAGCTGAGGAACAGAGCGCACTCACAAGTGACTAAGTATGGTAAAGGCAAGATGACGTATCATGTTGGACTAATCTAACCTGGGACCAGAACC
>JAOBAS010000057.1:18354935-18369453 GCA_025311575.1 Elanoides forficatus
AAAAAAAAAACCCAGATTAAATTTATTCCACATGTGTAAAATTAATAATGTTACACTACTACCATGGCACATTAATTTTGCAAGAGCCAACATAATTCTCTTTACAAAGCAGCTTTTAAATGGGGAGAGTTACCATTTTGCAACAGAAAGATGAGCTACCCTTTCCCCAACATTCCTCTACTCTTTTTTTTTTTTTTTTAGTGGGCAATGTATGGGAAAAGGCACAGAGAAGAGGAAGTTTCTTGCTTATATTGTTTGATTGGGAATGTAAATAAGAATATCACAGACGTTTACAAGTTTTCCCCTCTGCCTCCTTGTGGCTGCACAATATCAACAGTACTTTTAGCGACCAAAAATACAGGGGAGATTAGTGTGTGCGCTCTCTATTTGTACTGAAACAAATTGGCAGATACACATCTTAGGTATCCAAAGATAATGCCATGGTCCCTATGAATTTACAAGAATCAGTTAGGTCAAATAAAAGGAATGATAATTCAGTTAACATGACTAAAATAACCATAAGGTAACCACCCTAGTAATCAAGAACAAAAGTATGCCTAGATTAAAGATTGGGTAACTCATATTTAAATGCATCTGAGATTTTCCTGATCAGTTATGGGTAGAAGTCTAATTTCAAACCAACCATTACATTTTATTTTGGTGTGAACTATTATTCAGGTAAGATTAAAAAGGAGACCTTGTGCCTTTTGTCTTTTTTTTTCTTTTGTTTAAAGAATGAGAACAGAATCTGATGTACTTTTAACATATTTTATGCCATGCTGGATGGAAAAGAAAAGAAGATACTAACTCCATTTTATCATATACTTAATTGAATTTTTACTTTTTCACTGTGACACCATCTTAATGGAGTCCCCCAAAGCTGCACGTGCTTCTTTAAACCCAAACAGTTCTCAGAGCCCTGTTCATAATGTTTTCCCAGCTCCTCCAATATATTAAACCAAATAAGACAGGAGAAATATTAGGAACTAGATTCCTGGAAAATACTTTCTAGCCAGGGAGTCAGCAGTGCACCTTTAATCAGCTGCCACAGCCTGCTGTATCTAGGACTTCTATTTTACAACTGATTTTTTACACGACAGGCTCGTTTTGTGTTTGCTTCAGCAGGCAAAGAGGAACCCAGAACAATCAGTCTCACGCTCTGGTGAATCCACCTTTGCATTTCTGAATCTAGCAAGCTAGGTGAATAGCTGCAACTTGAAATCATATCACAGTGCCTGAACTGACTAGGATTAAAATGATTATAAGAACAGAAGAAAATTGATATTCAAGATTAGCCCTTGCCACAGTTCTCCAATATTCTGTTCTATATTAAAAATAAAGACAAAATAGAAAGGCACTATTGAAGAAAAACTTCCCAAGGAAAACTTGGTTGCCTGCTTTTTGTCCAGCAAAAGGTATACAGTATTCTGCTTCTTTGCTACACTGCAACATACTTTGATACACTCACTGTTTTCAGTCAAGGAGTAATATTTTTAAGTTTGTTTCCTGGCAAAAGATACCACCTTAGCTAGTAAGTTTTGTCTCTTTCTAGAACATCAGTAGTGTAAAAACACACAAAATTGAATTCTGCTTACTGATACAGATGAAACAACTTCCAAGTCCTCAAAAGAAAGAAAAAAAAAGTGATTACACATGGGACCATGCTGGTGATTGCAAAGCTGACCACATTAATCCATTTTAGGACTTTAAAAATCATTTTCTACCCTGACAACTCCTTACTTCACAGCCACTGCAAGCTGTATCTCTTCCCACAGCAATACTCACTGGAGAACACGTGTATGCAGCCAGTCACATAACCACACCTGGGCAACAGACCAGGGATAGAGGGGGGTTAAAAAAAAAAAAAAAAAAAAAAAAAGCGCCATACCAAAATCCACCCATAACATTGCTTTACCCAGTACACAAGAGTTTCCCCACATCACACCCTAACAACATTTTCTGCTTGCCAGATTATTTAGTCTATTTTTCTGATAGGTGTTAGCTAGTTTTAATACCTATAAGAGTTTATAAACCCTGCAACACATTTACCTGTTCTTTCTGCATTAAGGTATTAGTCTGACAACTTACATTTACCTCAGACTGATACTTAACGTTTCCACAAGAAAAGATCGAACATAGTGAAGGAACTGTTTGTGCTGATTAAAACATCCTGACAGTGCTCCAATTGGTTTTTAAGTTGTAAAAACTCCAACCATTTTCTCAATTCCATCATATATATATATATATATATATTTATATTTATATAGATAAAGGTTAGGGAAATAGTATTGTTTTCCAAACTTTTTATTTCCTTCTCTTCTCCTTTCCTTTTACTTTCCCTGATCTACTTTAGCTTCTTAGATATTAAATTTGAGACATGTTATATATTTTGTTTATTCTAGGTGACAAAAATGTCTTCCCAGTTAGCAGCCATCCTTGTCCTTTTCTTTCTGCTTGAAGTCTTTTCATCTTTATAGAATATTTTATTTAGTAGTCAGTAGAGCCAGCACAGAACTGTCATGTGGGTCAAAAATCTAGAAGAAAGTTGACAATAATCCATTTTTCCACCTCCATCGTTGCACAAATCCTGGGAGAAGGTCCAGAAGTTATCAAGCTTCACATTCATCCAAATGCTCCTGATGTGCAGAGGATATTCACAGCTCCAAGCTCCACCAATTCTTAAACTGACGCACATATCACTCAATGGGGAGGTACTGATACACATTCACTGTGTCTTAATCGAAAGGTATTAGTTTAAAAACCAACCAACCAAACAAAAGCCGAACAACCCAAAAGCAAAGCTTTCATATAAAGCACCAAGAGCAACCTGACAAAGATGATCTGTTAGTAAGATTGGCACTGTAACAAACTGAAAGGTATGATATTCACCCTTCTGGCGCAAATATATCATCCTTGGTTCCTGCTCTGGAGAGCTCACAATCTAGACGAGAGAGTGCAATACAGAGACAACAAAATAGTGGCATACAGGCAAGGATGAAGGGGAAAAAGTATAACCATATCAGAATAACACTGCATCTTTCTAAGGCTTCTATACTGCACAGTTGGTACCTTCCATGTTTTAAAAGTACAAATAACTATTTTTATGACAATGACACAGTAGTCCTCAGTCAGCATCAAGACCCTGTTCAGCTGGTTCACAAACACATATTAAAAGAAAAAGTCCTGCCTCAAGAGCTTCCAGTTTAAAACACACAAGACAGACACAGGGTTTAGAACAGAGGCACAGAGGGTGAAGAGATTCTCTATCTCATCAACTACCCAGCAGGAACAGACCCATGAAATACATTCTAATTTACAAAAATACCACTCAACATTTTTCCGTCACTGAGGGTTAACCCTACGCAAAGACTTAAATGAGGAAAAAAACCCGACAGTCACAAGACAGAAAGGAAAATAAATAAAAGTTCAGATAAAAATGGACAGAACTCCAAAAAAAGTGATCGAGAGAAAGGGGAAGAAGATTTTTTTCATTACAGTAAAAGATAGGATTTCAAAAGGTTGACTGTAGCAAGCTGGTGGAAGAGTTAAAATTACAGGAGAAAGAGAGGGAGGAGAGAATCCATGAAAAGTTGAAATCCTGGAGAACTAGTTTGAAATGGATTCAGAGATAAAAAATAAAGCTAGTGGAGGAAGGGAAAACAAATAGCAGACTAAAAAAAAGGATCGGGCAATATTTACTCATCCAAATGTTTGGGGGTTTTCTCACATTTTAATTGTGATTTTCCAAAAGAATGGAAAATTAATTTAGCGTATAATTGCTCTAAATACCTTGGCATACCAAATTTGTCAAAAAACCAAACCAAATCAAACCCCAAATCCCAACAACAACCAACCCACAAACCAAAATACTCTCCAAAACTACACCATTCAAACAACTTCAAAAACCTGCTACAAAGAGTACAGCAGTCGTCCTTCTTATTCGAGAGAATGGAATGAGAATAAACTTGGGCAGGAGTTGCAAAAGCTATATATTTCATTAGGCAAAAAAATGGTTAACTGTATTCTGATGACCTTCCACTACCTCCAGGGATTGTGGGAAAAGATATTACTAGTGATGTACAGTCTCCCATCTGTAATTGTTATCAGTGTTGGTTTTTTGCATGCAGTGGGTGTTGGATACTTGACTAAACAAAAGATCAATGGTCAACTCTTGAACAACAAACACTGGATGGCTGCACTGAGCCTTTTACAAGGACCTGATCAAACATGCAGAGTTCT
Source organism: Elanoides forficatus (assembly GCA_025311575.1). Lineage (NCBI taxonomy): Eukaryota > Metazoa > Chordata > Aves > Accipitriformes > Accipitridae > Elanoides > Elanoides forficatus. Next base: position 18,359,175 of record JAOBAS010000057.1, read on the forward strand.
TGCAAGAAAATGTAATAAGCTACTTCTCAGCAGTGCTGTAGAGCCCTTGAATAACTTAGAAAATAGGTTTATATCCCAGAGATACTATGAAGCATATTCCAGAATTTGACAGGTTTTGTGCATAAGCCCACGCAAACTTCTTGGTTGAGTTGATCTTAGTAATTTAAATCCCTTCAGACTTCAAGATCCTAGAACAACCTGAACCATTTTTCAGAAGATGGTATAAATGGCAAGAACTTCTCGCTCATTTCTCCCTGTTCACTAAACTCTTCGCATACATCGGTGAGCCTTACAAAATAATTTCCTGTTGGCCCAGATGCACGAGAAACCAAACTAGCATGAGAAATCAAACTATTTTCAGACTTTAAAATAGGAAAGGCTAAAACGTCCTATTGCTTTCCACATATACAACTTATTTTTTAAAAAAATCACTTTCTCATCCTGGATGATGGGTTTGATTAACTGCGTACTTCTTACCAGCCCTTCACTTGGCTTGATGTTTGTAAGCTGGATCACTTCAAGGTGGGCAGACTGGGAAACCAGCGGATCAGAAGAGAGCGAGATAATGTGATCACAGACGCCAGAGAGTGTTTTACACTAGGAAAGAAAAAAAAAAAAAAGTGTCACAATAAGTATACCATTGCTAACTATTTGCATATCAACCTGCAATTTAAACCATTGTGGTTTTAAAGTACATATTAAATCACATTGCTGAATCTGCAAGGCAGAGGGAACGAAGGAGGAGGGGAAAAAGGCCTGTCAGCAGCACAATACAAAATCCATTTTCTGTGATGACCCCGAACCGACACAGTGTCAGAGGAGGGAAGAAGCAGCAGCAAATGCCTTTGCGTGAGAGCAGAGAGAAAAAGGGGCTGGCGGAGCTGCCCCGTGCCCTCTCGGGGTTAGGTGCCCAGCCTCGGAGCTGGGCTCCGGCACGCAGGGAGCGCCCGCTGAGCTCCCCCCCCCGCCCACGGCTTCTGCAAAGGCGCTAAGCCTCCCCAGACCTCACGAATTTCCATTGAATGTGCAGATGTTCAGCACAGATGAAAATCAGACTCTTAATGATGATGGGTAACTCCCATTAGCTCTGAAGTTTATCCTATACTAATAAAACATGTTAATTGACTTTGGACTGAGTTTCTCATGTTCTACTGCTGCCAAGCATGATTTACTATTGCAGGCATGAAGATTACAATAAATAACCGCTTCACGACGGGCTAATTCTTAAACCTGTTATCATCCTTGGCAGCCTCTTCACACCAAGACAGAAATAAAAAAAGCTTCCAAAGAGGCTGGGACTGTCAAACAGGTACTGTGTATCTCCTCATCCCTCCCTCCCTGAACACCCTCTTCTCAGAAGCAGGGAAGCTGTAACTTTTTCCTATCATTCTCTCTCAGCAAGTGGTTTCTGAGAGTTTCAGTGTTTTCCATGAAGTCTCCTTTCAGCAGCTAAAACTGATTTCTCAGTTCAGGTTTCCAAACGCATGTTTTGTCAGCAAATTCAGGGATTAGGACATTCTTCTGGTCCCAAAACTGTGGGTACCTCCAAAACCAATTAAGAACCAGCTTAACTGCTCTCAGATTCAAAAGACGAAAGCTAACCAGTCTCCTCAAATGACTGAAACACAACTGCACACGACTGCTGCGCCAAACACTCTTCCAATATTGCAAAGCATACTTCTTAAAGTAAAACGTTTCTACAACAATGCTATGGAAAAATGATATAAAACTGGATATAACCACCTTGCCAAATCACCATTTTGATTCCAAATGCCAAACTACAAATATCTTATGTAAAAAGGAAAGTAAAAAAACTTAAGTAATAAAAGCAACAAAAAAAAAATCCAGTGACAGTGAAATCTCAGTCCTGTTACAGACCATTACATTGGGATTTTCTAATCTTTAAATTATTTACAAACAGTTGGAAGTTTAGGTTTGTACATAGATGACTTATTTTATTGAACAATAATGTTTCAGAATAAATAAACAAATCAGAATCAAATGTAAAATAACAAAATTTTTATTACCAACATGACCTTCTTCCAGAGATAGTATTACCTTCAAGCATAGACACATCCCCACCCCTTCTGCTTTATCTGTATTTCATGAGGCAGAATCATTACTGAAAAAAGGAAGTCAAGAAATATATAAAATGGAGTTAAGAATGTTTTGGGTTTTACCTGAATTAGGAAGAAATGAAAAAGTGAAAAAGTGAACTTTATTGCAAAATTGTTTTTTTTACGGCTTTTTGGATACAAAAACATTGCCTTTATCTGACATTTTTAAAAGGTAAAAATGATATAAAATTCCATAATAAAAATGAAAGCTTAGATTTCCTGTTTGATTGGGATTTTTAATACAATCCTGGCACGTTATTTGTATTTTTACCTCTCTTGTAACTGCACTGACAATTATTGAAAAATTACTGTTAGAAAATTACAGAACACTCAGCTCTCCACATGCAAAGTGAAGAGACCTATATTATAAATCATTCTCTGGTGATGAAAACTGAATTTTTCATATATCTTTAGACTTGTATTCACCCACCTATTCTTCCTATTAATCTCTTCTAAACCTACTGTGTTTATGGGGTCCTTAGCAGTTTCAGAGAAACTTCTATTTACAATGAATTAATGTATGACTTTTTCCTGTTGCACTGCAGAGAGATGCCAAAACACACAGAAAAGGAGTGTTGCTACCACCTAACACGAGGTATGCCATTTCAAGGTCACAGACGTGGCTCCTCATTAAAAAAAAAGTCCTCGGCTGCCTTGACAGATGATGGGGAAAAGAGAGGAGTGAGGCAAGTCCAGGATGTGGCATGGAACAGCAGCCTAAGCTGAGACGCGTTAAATAGCTCCCTGGAGCAGCCGCTCTCCCTCTGTCTCTCTGAGAGAGATGTACAGACAGTCTATACACTAAGCCTATGGGGATCAGCATTCCAGTATGGTTATATCGGTCGTAATCCTGAAACAAAGTGGTGTGAATATTCCCCAAGAGGAGCTCTGGGAATACTGGATGCCAAAATCACCAAGTTGCTACAATAAAAAAATCTGCCATATGCTTCTATGCGCTTCTAAAAGATTATTGTCTTTTGGGTCTTGCAGCTTTCTTTCCACCTTAGATATTCATACCGCCATCCAACAGCACATTAACGTGCCCATTCTAAGCACAATAAATGAGCCGCAGCAAAGTCCCTAGAGAAGATCCTACGATTAGAGGATGCTCTTTCAGATTAAGGCTTCAAATTCAATGACCTTTCCAAAACGTAAACACTCATTCAGCATGCAGGGATGCATACATAACTGTCTTCCTAGAAAAATGGTATTTAGGGGCAAAACTCTGCTGCATTATTACAAAATCTTTTCCACTTCATGAGCACCCAGATCTCTCCAGGGTGAAGACAAAAGTTAAAGACAAAGAACTTTTAAAGCTCCATTAAATGTTATCAGGTTTATTACCGTATATTAGTATCAGAGGTGACTGGAACCAGCAAAAGAAAATGGAAGGTACAGAAAAGCAAAAATGAAAGTTCTTGAATTATTTCTCTCAGTTTCTGACCAACAGAATTAGCTCTTTTTCTTCTATTAGAGCGCTAGCAGACCTGAGCGATTCAGTAAGACAACATGCCATGAACTAACTGCACCCATAATGAGAGTTTCTCAAGCAACAGTCACTCCAGATAATGAAACCTAATCACGATATCATCTGCTTAGTAATCATGGAATAGTTCTGTCCAGCAAACTCATTTCATTAAAACATGTTTTGCTTTGCTTATGAGAACTTTGCAGGGGAAAGGATGTTTGCTGTAGGAGGATTTTGAATTTAACACTCACTGCTATTGCATAGCAAACTGGCATATTCACATTGCTTGGACTTCTAAGGAATGACTAGCTAATTTGTTTTCAATTAAACTGCTCATCTCATTTCAAAATACTATGCATTTTAGTTCTGTTTTCCTGTTCCAGCATAATTTCAAGACTTTGGTAACAAAAAGCAATTGTTTTAGAAGATGGGCCTGGATTCTGCCCAATCATCCAAAACTGTCAGCTGCTGCAAGAAAATATCTAACAACTCCTTTAGATTTCTTCTGAAAGTATAAGAAGCCTGTTTCTGTTAGGATACTTACGGAAACTTAGAAGCTTCCCTTAACTATTATACATTTAAATAATTTTGGTTAAATACTCCTTGGTTAAAGGGTTGGACTGTAAGTACGATCAGGTGTCTACCAGGTTTGCGTGAAAGGCAAATTTTCACGGACTCTGCGCTTGCCCACAGCCAGGACAGCGAGGGGCTCACTCGTACACAGCAGGCATCCTCTCCCCACCGCAGACAGGGTACACGGGCTCTCGCTGGAGTCACGTCCAGAGGCTGACACAGGCAAAATCATGCATTTTTCCTTGCTTTTACTCTCAGAAACATCTCATTCGTGGTTTGTGAGTTGGGTTTTTTGTGTGTGTGTCTGTCTGTGGAGGAGGAGAGAAGGAGGAAGAGGAGGGAAATTCAGCCCCAGGAACATATGGGAGCTTGGATGGCTCTGGAACACGTCCATAGGGTACAGCCATGTCAGTTCACAACAGAGTTTAACCAGTGGCTCTGAATGTAGTTACCGTCCAGTTCCTGCCCAGATTACTGCTGTTGACTTCACTGGCCAAGGCTTTTTAATATACCAATCAGCATGAATCGGCACACAGACAAAACAGCCTTTTCACCAGGAGCGTGTTTCCTCCCCGTTAGACCTCTTAATGGAAAAAGACCTTGGACCTATTCAGAGGATCAGGACCTTCCATGGCAAAGATGCTGCCACATGGCACAGGAATAAAGTTAATTTAACAGAGGCAACATGCTATTGTATTTAAAAAGTTCCCAAGTAAACCATCTTTGACTTCTCTATGCTCCTCTTCCTAAACAGTTCACACTGTGGCCCATTAGGTTCATTCCATAGTCTTTCAAGCAACAACCCTGCCTAAACCTAGTTACATTCGATGTTACTTTACTTCTAGCTTGAACTGAATTTTCCATAAGCTCCCCAGTCTTCACTGGAGCTTTCACCTTGGCAGATGCAAAGCCAATTTGACAAATTATGTAGGTGCAAGAAATACGGTGGGGTTATTATTACATTTTTATTATTATTATTATTTATTAATAAAATGTTTTAAAATTATTATTTTATTTGTTGGAAAGTAATGGACTAACATAATATTTTGCATGTAAGCTACTCAATTAATTTGAGTGGAAGAAAAGCATACAAACAGTGCACTTTTGCTACTCATTTTGTTCCTAACAATTTATGAACACACTATTTTTCAGCACAACTATTCAGCACAAGCTGTATCGTAGACGTGTGTTTTAGTTTCAGTAAAATCAGATGACAATACAACTCACCTTTTCTCTCAAATGGTAGTCACCTTTCATTACTTTGTAAAGCTACATTTCTGTCCGTTGGTAATGAGATCAGGATCCTTTATCTTTTGTAACTGTTGATTCCCTGCTGCAATGCAGTACTAGCTACAGTAAGACACACAGGAAGACGAGCATCCAATTGCTCCTACAAAAATCAGCAGGCATTAAAAATGCTCAGCCTTTCTCAAGCTGCACTTAGCTTTCAGTGTGCAAGGTATCTGAACAAAGGAAAAGGATTTGGCCAGGCCAAATAAAAAAGCAAGTTACAAAAGATTAACCAAGAGAAATCAACAGATGACTACATTTCCTCCTTTTGTCACACAGTCCCTGTTCTCTCTGTAAGCCTTACAGCGATGACTTCAGTCCTCTCTTGCAGAACTCATCGCTGCACTTCAGTATTAAATTCTCCTCTCTATTCAGTGACAAATGTATAATCGCAGATTGAAGCTGCACCACAGCCTTTATGTGCAAAGCTAAATGATTCGGAGGAGGATGAAAAATATCACTGCACAGCATCTAGTTGTTTTGTAGAGATTCAAGGGGAAACATTTTCTTTCACTCAGTAGGCAACTAGTTTATGCCCCCGAGTATGAAGGATGAAAGATAATGCTTAGTTTCTACCTGTATTTTTGGACTGTAGTCTATCAATATCTAACAGATTTTCCACAGTCGCTTCTTCTTTCAGCCAGGGGGATGAGGACCTAAAGGTGACTAAATTAGATTTGTATCTGCTCTGATTCTCTGCGGCTCCTTCCATCCGTGCTGGGAAAAGGCCTGTCTGCTGCAGCAGACTGGAAGCAGGCAGGGACACGGCTATAGCTTCAGAGGCCTCCACAAGCTGCGGCCTTTCCTCAGACTTTCATCTGTCATCTGCTCCATTCAGGCAGCTCGAGGGTCACCAGGCATTTCTGGTCACGCAGACAGACCTGGGTTTGCTCCTGTCCTTAATTTTACCCAGGCTAGTGACCAGGCTTAACTCTATCTTGCCGAGCTTTTGCAATACTGAAGCATCCTGGCTTAAACACATTCCCAGGGCTGAGGGCAAAAAAAGCACCAGCCTCACCATCAACTCTCTCACCTACATCATCTGAATGAGGGATAAGATGCCAGTAAGACACACAGACATTCAGGGCTAAACGTACGAAAAAAATGTCTTGGCAATGTTAAGTTTAATCTGTTTGAAAAAAAAAAAAAAAGCTCAGCTAGTTACAACTGACCAAAATGAAGCAACTTGCTACATGAGCATTCAGAGTGAAGTCTAACTAGTTAGCTTAAGCCAAACCAAATAATTATTAACCAATTAATTTTAGTCCAAAACATTTGTTACTGTAGGCAGTACATCAGTAACTCCAGCAATCTTAGAACCAACTGGGCCTGGACTTCCATTTGTCTATACGTGAAGTTTAAACAGTGAACTAAATCTTATTTTGGATGCAGAAAAAGAGGCTTCTATTGGAGTAAAGTTTGCTGGGCCCAATTTGCAAGGTATAGACTCTTGGAGGGAAGAAGGTGGTTACTTTTTTTTTTTCTTTAATAAGACTATAAAAATGATACCTTTGACAATGCTTTTTTAGTCGATTATAGTTCTGTAACACAAATATTCAAATATAGTGGGCAGGGGTGAATTATCATCACTGTGGTTTCTGCAAGGCTCTTAGCAAAAAGAGAACATTCTGATCCACTACTTGTTCTTTCCTTTTTCAATTTAGAAACTCTTTTTTAATTTAAATAGCTAATTTGTTTTTCCAAAACTTCTTAACAGTAACTTCACTCTGCAGTTCTACTTTCTATGGTTTTCCAATTCAATAAAACTGTATTTTTTTTTGCAGGAAGGCAGCGTAATTTTAAGAAAGTGAAATTTCTTAGGAAAACATTATCTTTATTATAGAATTAAACTAAAAAGAAAATGCAGTTAAAACTTATTATTAATCTGACTGCAGCCCAGCTTCTACTTTCTATAATTAGCCCTTCTTGCTTTGCTCTCACTTTAATACTCTACTGTTTCACGTGGATTAATCCGAACTAGATATTTCCATCATATACAGCCTTGAGCAGCTGGATGGAATCAATGAATTATTCTTCAAAGATTTGAAAGCTCCATTCAGACTTTCACAACGATTAACTTATAACTCCCCAAATAAGCAGAACTGATACCTTTTTAAGCTGACCAGTTTTCCAAACGTTTTATCATCTCAAGTTAAATCAATATAAAGATTCTAAATATAAACTAGCAAGAGCATACTAATTTCCAATTTTGAAGCGAGCACCACACCTTTGGCTTATTCTTTCACATTTAGGCCCATTGTATTTTAAAACATGTTCTTCTTAAGTTAATATTTGCTATTGCCATCTACTTCTGCTGGTATTATTTTCTGGTGGTATTTACTTCCAGTTTATATTAATATTTTTTATGATTATTATTATTGAAATATTTATTACATCACTTAATGAGCAAAAGGTAACCTGGCAGAAACATACCGAGAAATGAAGGGGCAGAAATATGAAGCATTTTTCTATATTCATGAATATTTCAAAACCATCAACATTTTAATGAGCAAAACCCAGCACATTATAGAAACCAAATGTTTCTGTGAAGTAATTCACAGGAAAAAAAAAAAATAGTTAAGAAAGATAGTCTTTGAAATAATTGTTTCAACACACCTGCAATTCTAGGGCAGAAAATTACAGGAGAAACATTTTTTTTCCCAGACACGCTTTGCAACTCCATTTAGAAGAAATAAACAAGTTGAAGTAGGTAATTTCTTCTTAAAAGTTCATCAGTTTTCCATAAGACCTTTTTCCTTTAGATACATTTTATGCATTTATTTGAAAAACACAGATTAGTTTACTACTTAACCTAATATTGTGAGTGACAATCAAAATGCTTTTATATAGCACTTGAAACTCAAATTGCTTGGAGTAAACAAATATTTAAATATTTCTTTCCTGAATAAAAGCTGAAGCTATACATTTCTGTCTCCACAGAATACCATTTCTTAAACATATCAGTGATATCTAAAAAGCTAACATCTGAACGAGTTTATTGCCGTTAAAACACACTATCTATGGACAAGGTGATTCAGCAGTCTCTCCACATGAACACCCACACTGCCATCTCTGAAAGAAAGAGGGCATTCATTTGCTTTTCAAAAGAAATTACTGCCATTAGAATATGAGCACATTAACTATTTTTTAGCCCTACCTAATTCAAGCAAACCGATCAGTCATTTAATTGAGGATCTTGCCTTTGGTGAGGGAGGTTGCCCACTCCACCACGTGTTAGAGGAAAGCATGAAGACTCAGCGACAGGTTAACTTTGGAGCTATCCACGTACGCCCTTCAGTAGCCGCAGAGCGCTCTCGCATCCCCCGCCTGCGCCCACACACCCTCTTGCCCCCCGATTTGGCACGAAGTAGGCTTGCTCCGGGGGGAATGGGGCAGCATCCCCCCAGATGTGTGCTCACAGAGCTCCAGCCCCTGAACCACGGCACACGAGTCCAAAGTAACGTTTTGAGCCACGTGAGCAATGGAGATGTTCAACCCAGAACATAGGTTCAACCTGAACTAAACCACTGGACCACCAATAGGTAATGCGGACAAAAATCAACTACTTGGATCTAATGATCTGCTCCTAAGGTGGTAAATGTCTTGGTGTCCTAAAGAATAAGAGTACGTAAGTGTCATTTAATTTATTTTCACTTCTGTAGCTGTAGTTCGTTTTGCTTATGTAAGAAGGATCTCTTAAAATTTGACTTCAATCCCTAGTGGGAACAGTACTTTGCAACAAGGATTTCCTTAGGCTGATTGCATGAATCGCTAATTAGTTGTAAGTCATTGCCTTTCACTTTTGTGAGGAACCTTGTTTCCTTGTGTCATGAAGAGAATGTGGTACATGAAATCATACGGGGTGAGCCCACAGTTTTGAATTCAATTTCCGCTCCAAGCCATCCCAGCAAACACAGCTATATGTTGGTATCTGGTGATTCAAAGGCAGTTGGATGTGAAGCTGGCAAGACACCACTTCTGTTACCTCCAAGATGTTGCACAGTTTGCAGATGGGAAACGTACTCAGAAAATGGACTTGCAATAGCTTGGTCCTTGAATTTAAGAAGAGAGAATTTACTTTCTCTCTTTCTAATATCTGTGTACATGTCCTCTCTTCCCAGTCTTTCCTAGTTCTCTCAGCATTTCTCACACAAGATTCTAACACCTTTACCAAAATTTACTACTTTTTTTTTTTTTTTTTTTGAGAGAGAGAGAGAGAGAGAACCTTCTTTTATCATTCACCTCAAAATTTACTGGATGCACAGTCTGTAAGAGGAGATTTAAATTCTTAATGCCCCTCTAGAACATCTTTTATCTAGTTTGTACTCATGCATTCAAATACTGTTAACGTCCTCTCTTCTTTGACACTGGCATAAAAATATCATTCATTCTCTCAAGATTTGACATCAGCAGGCTTTTCCCCTCTTTTTTAATCTACCTGTTAGATTGCTCCTCCCCAGATTGTCTAATGGGCTAAAGCCACAACACATTTTCAGTCATCTAGGGAGAGGGGTTAGAGGGAACTGTTACTGCTTTCAAGGCCAAGTCTATCATCAACCTTTTCAGTTGCACGTGTAAAATACTCCCTTTCATACTCAAAATATGATTTCAAATCCCATCTTTTAGTCATTCAATCTCAGATATTTATCTCTTTCCTCAATTGCTTTTAGTCAGCTTTCGCCCCATGAAATCACATCCATCAGCTGAAATGCAACATGGTCAGAAATGATCCAAGTTAGGTGTAATACACACAGTCATTTTTAATACTAGGCTTCAGTAAAAAGTTCAACGCTCTGTTCATGTTTCCTTGCAAGCTTGAGCACTAAGTGTA
>JAOBAS010000057.1:18369553-18380330 GCA_025311575.1 Elanoides forficatus
TCATTTTTAATACTAGGCTTCAGTAAAAAGTTCAACGCTCTGTTCATGTTTCCTTGCAAGCTTGAGCACTAAGTGTAGAAGCTAATTAAGCTCGCCACAATAATACATATGTCCACCTGGCACCACAGTGAAGTTACTAGGGATTAAAGAAATAAGCCTATGTAAGTCTGAGTGATGCAAGATAATATAACTTTTGAAACCTGTCTCAAATGTGTACACTCACATATCTTAAACGAATCCCTCTCGGTTTCCTCAAAATTTTCTGTTGAACACTATATTAACTGATGCTTCATCAGCTCTAAACACTGCCAGCTCCCTTTACAATCCTTTTTGCTAATTTGTTAAAGATATATACTGTATATAGCAGATGTCAGAACTCTTGCCTCTTACAGCAGAAAACAAGCATGTATTGAAAACCAGGCTATATATAATGATTTCAAACTTACAGCACTTCAACTTTTGCCAAGATTATGCAATTAAGAACTTCATTACTTAAACTTGCAGAGATGAGTCTAGAAAGATGATGATGTCAGCCTCACTAAAATTGTTAATTCTTTGTGTCCCACGGGGGGAAAAATGTCAGTGAAACTTAAAAATACAAGGAGACATTTTATTCCACATCACTGTGAAATAAAAGCATCAAAAGCTTATAGAATTCAGCTTGCCAAGCATTTGATAAGGGAGCACTGAAAAAAAAAAAGTATAGCAAAATTTACCGGGAAGTTCACCTCTTAAAATAAAGAAATGCAGTATTTTCTTGCTTAAGCTCTGGTAATAAGAACAGTAAGATATCAAAACCTACCTAAATTGTGAAATACAGTGAATAAATTAAACCAAATCATTACTCGCTCTTAGGAAGAATATCTTCGTATCTAACTTTTAGAAACAAGTATTAACTTAATAGTCACTAAACTACAGCCACAACATGAAATGCAATTTAATATCTAAAACTTGGGTGCAATTTTCAGACAAAGTTTACTCAAGCTTTTGACTCGCCATCCACCAAAGTACCAGCCTTTCAAACTCTTCCTGTGTTCTGATGCCCTGATGACTTTCATCTACTTTATTTATTATCAGTAGCACCACAGATTCTGGGAACAGACCATTGTACCTGTGCTGAGAATTGAAAAGGAAAGAATTGCATTAATTTTCCTATCACTGGACTAGCCCCGTGTTCCTATGAGGAATAAAGCTATATAAATGAAGCTATATCACTAACATAAACATATATGATTTCATAGAAGCCTAGCAACCAGCCCTTTCAAAAAAAAAAAAAAAACCAAAAAACAAAAACCTGGACATTTTTCAAAATCATTCTTCTGACCATGGTTTACAAGCAACAGACGGGCCTGAGCCAGACAAACACGAGCCCTTGCAAAGTTCCTGGCTTCTCATATGCCAAGTTCAGCTTCCATAACATCATCACCTATTCACAAGTAGTTCCAGGCATTCACTCAGTCACACCCAGACTAGTTCATTATCACACTGGCACTGCATAGAAAAAGCACAAAACACACAGCTTTATAATTCTATGTAGTCTATAGAAATATATTTATTAATAGAAATCCAAACACTACTCACCACATGAAGAATTTTATTCTCTGTTTCATATACCGTGCAATCCTGAAAAAGTAAAGCAGAAAAGGCAGGTTTAATTGATCTAATCATTCACCTAGATTTATCCCCCAAAAGAATTAAACTGCATTGAAAAGTCTTTAGGATGAAACAAAAGATTTCAGAGCCTCAAGCAGAATGCAAAGATTCACGTAACCAAAGTACGAAGCCACTACGGAAAGGAAATACTGGTAAATGTTTCACTAGTTCTTGTTCCTTCCTTCCTTGAGACAGATAATGATCTTCCTCCACTTTACATCCTTTTGGCACACGTATGCCAGGCAAGTGGCTTCAACCAGCAGTCCCTGGCCACGGACAAAAATGACCCGCTTCTAGCAGCAACACTGAAAAACAGAGCTACCAGCAACAGCCTTAAATAACTGAGAAAGACAACTACGCTGAGCTGAGCTGACATGTTTGCACACCCTGCCAAAGAAGAGGAGGAAAACCCTGGGAGGAGGAAGAAGAGAAAAGGGAACCACTGGTTGTTTACAACACTCCATGTAAGGGGAGGGAAGACAAGTGTGGAATACAAAACGCAGAGGAAACTTGAGTTGGACCGTCTCATTACATACAGCCTGCTGGGAACTGTGTGCACATTGTTGTCACCTTATGTGGCACGTGAGGCAGTTTCTATAAGCAAGACTAACAGATGGGAGGCTGAGGGCTGTGAAAGTTTTTCTGACAGGCCAAAATCTCAGTGGATATAGAGAAATGGAATTAGTAAGGCAGAAAGCACATGAAATACAACCAACTTTGGTGAAAGAACCACTCTTTTCTAGGTTCATCAGATGCTGTAGCTTTATGGTAATTAGCGCAAGCTCTGTCTAGAACGGATGCTTTATATCCTGCCTAATAACTCACATGAAAAATGTGACTAAGTTTTCATGTTTTAAGTCTCATTTTTAAATCAGTTTATCCCATTAGAAAAACAACTTTGTTATATGCAACTGTTTTTTAAAAAATGAGCTTTTAATCCATGAAACACTTCCAGTGTTACTCAGGCAAGAAAAACCAATGTGTTCTTAAGCTTTTTGTAAAGCAACCTATGCAGAAGCAGCAGGTTGATCAGGGAGTGTTTTCCTAATAACAGCTGTTGGCATTCCGGAAACATTTGCCAGTAAGTGCAGCCGGAAAGAAAATCTAACACGTTTAATTATATGCAGACATCAATGAAGTATTTGCAATCTTAGTAGCAAAACACATATTTCATCTTTACATGTGGGAGGGCATGTAACATTTTCAGTCTAAATACATCTATGTTCTGCATGGTTTCTTACGAATCATTTTGCAAAAATAGCAGGAAGGGATTGCAACATTTATATTGAAGAAAAAAGTGCTTTTAAATCAGACATAATTATTTCACTGGTAATAGGAAGAGTTTACTATAAGTTTAAATATTCAGCTTAAAGAGGATATTGTCTGAGAAGTCTCACTACAAAGGGAAGAAGGATTCTGGGTTCCTAAATGCTGTAGGTGTTTATTACAACCAAGAAACCAGTGAATAATGGAGGAACATTGCTACATCCTTGAAATGAAACTCTTCCACACAATCATGAAGGAAGCTAAAGAAATACGCTTATGTCTGACAAACCAAGAGTATATATAAAAAAATAAAGTATTTCTGAATCTACAAAAGACAGTAACACAAGTGGAAAACTTCTCAGGCACCCAGTCTGTGTATAGGGGCAGGTGGCCTTACCCTTAAATCCTCTCCTCCACACACAATTCCCTACAAATCCAGGGTCTGGGAAGAGGAATTGCTAAATGAGTTCATCACATAACAGAGAGCTGGTTGTTGGTGCTACATCTTCATATTCAGGCAAGAGAAAAATTAACAGTTCAGTAAATCATAAAAGACAGAAAAACTGGAGGAGACCAAACGCAATGCTTAGGTAAAAAAACAATTCCAAAACATATTTTATCCATACATGAATGACTCCAACTAAACGCAATTCAACCATGAAGTCAGGGGAATGTGCAGGAATGCAAAGATCCATGCCGGCAGTGCCCAGAGCAGCCCTGAAGTCTAGGATTCAAAGACACCTAGAAAAGGTCACCAAGCTGATCCCTGCACTGCAGCAAGCTCGTTCTAACTTCCTGCAGCCACCCCTAGAGATGAGGCCCGAGACTGCTTCTGAATGATCCCAAGAGCAAAACGTGTACGCCACTTTCTTTCATAGTGAGCAGCTTATTTCCCCTTAGACTTTTAAAGTCACTCCACTGCTTTGTGCTTTATCTTTAAGCAAGTGCTGAGGACAACAGTGCCCATCCTCTTCAAACGTCCCTTAGGTAGAATGATAAGCTGAATGCTCATTACTGGGGGCCTTTACCATTTACAATTATTGCTTTTTCATACCCATTTCATTTCAACTAAAAGAGCTTAAAGCACTTGAGAACTATAAAAAGAGTCGCTAACTATGCAATTAGAAATGAATTTGTATTCTTAATAGCATACCACCCACAGCTGGAGAATCTCTCTTCCTTCCATACCTAGATTACAAGCCCCTATCTTACTCCTGAAAGATCTTCTTAAATATCTGTTTAACCACAGTATCAAAACATTGCAATTAAGGTAAGAAACGGATTTAACATGAACTTTTTTCTACTTTCGAAAAGCAGGAACACACAAAAAATCTGCAACCAAGCTTTACTCCTACACAAGCTAAAAATTTGCTATTCACTTAGTGAAACAATACCATGATTACCCCTGAACCAAAATACACGGATACAGCAAGGAGGCGATACTATACTTTTACCTGTTTATTCTCTGAACTTCACACATATATTCACCGACAAACCATAACTAAAGCTAGGCTATAAGATCTTCATCTAACTAACCAAACAAAACTTCAGCTGAAACAGCATAACGTTATCTTCTAAATGCGTATTATTTTCTAAAAGATTAATAATGCAGATTGCTACTAAAGCAACAAAAGCAGTTCTGTGTTAAACTTCTTCTGTTTTACTTCCTGAAGATGTAGTCAAATATTGGCCATTAACAGTTTCAGAGAAAAAAATGGGACAGCATCATCGGCAAAGAAAGAGACATAAAAGGGAACTATGTTGGAACAACTTAATTACTAATATCAGATTTTCATGGTCACTCTTTCCAGCTCTGCCTGAGGCATCAAAAATGGCAAAAGTGACCTTTGTGGAGACAGCTGGAACTAGGCTAAGATCCTAAAAAAAGGGAAACATGAGGTCCACAACTGGAAGAAAAAGAAAAAAAAAAAAAAGAAATGTAGTAAGGGAGGAAGATAAGAAGAGCAAGAAAAAAACCACAACAATCAGGGATAAGATTTTTCTGCACTTTCAATCCCAGTATAAATTTGAAACCTATTTTTAAGACTAGCAAGTCCTATGCTACACTGCAACTGAGAGGTATCACTTATATTTCTTTCAGAACTTCTGACCTTCATAACCACAATTCTGCATTATTTCTACAAAAATTACAAGTTTTAAGTGCAAAGATCCTATCATAATATCACAAGTAATAATTACTGAAGACATTTAAATTAAATCTACTGAATTAGACAGCACTGACTGGTGACAATGCTGCAAAATGTATACATCTCACCCCACCCTGCCCCAGACGTTGTTAGAACAATTCACATGTGAGGCAACATATACAGAATACAAATATTTGTGGAACTTATTTTCCAAAAGCAATGTTTATGATGCTTTATTTTTCCTTTTTTTTTTTTTTTTTTTTAATTCTACCCTCACTATTATTGCCTTCTTTTTAAACATTTGTCTTAGTATGTCACAGAATGGGGTCACCTAATTACACCAGCACTTTCCTTATTCTTTAGTCCTTTTCTTTGCAGCTGAGTTGATTAAATCTCAACTCAAAATGTGAAGTACTGAGATCTAGAAGACCTGCCAACTTATCCTACTGCTCATATATCCCACAGGGAAAAAACATTCATGCAGTTCTCCACTACTAGAACTATGGGATAATATTCAGCAGAAAACACTTCTATTTTTGCATATATATGATCCAGTTTACAAGTCCAAGTCGGCAACCTGTCAAATTACCTATTGCAATTACTTGTCAAATATTTCTCCTCTCAGGGTACTTGCAGACTGAAATCTTGAAACGTACCATCATTACTACTACTACCATTATTATTCCTGGTTTTGCCACATATTCTAGGCAGCTGCTGCACTGCGCTCTTCTTGGCAGTCTGAAGTTCCAGTTGGCTCCATGACTTAACTTCAGAATAAAGTTACACTAGCTCAGAAAATACAATATAAACATACAAATAGTTAAGGGATACAAAAAGGGGAGAATTGCAGAAATATGTTTATTAGTTCTTTCAGTAACAAAGCAGCAACATTTCAGCATTTCCAGTAATCCTTAGATCAGAGTGCTCAAAAGAGAGCATGGACTTCTTTCACTGTATTTTCTTGTTCAGCAGAACGCCTTAGTTACTCTTGTATATTTAGTCATCCTAATTTATTCTTTCCTCCAAGGCAAGGAAATTTCCTAGGCAGAACTGACACAGAGGCAGGTTACGCCATTGTCAGGAACAAACACCAGATGTCCTGATTCTCAGGTAACACGTTAGCCCAAAAAGGTCCTTTGTGATCTCATACGACAGTAGCGTTGCTCAAAAGCAGACTGTGTGGTGCTACAGAGCTGGAGCCTGCTGGAGCAACTTGCAAAGAACAAGAGCTCGCTATGAGCGCGTTGGTTCGCCAGGCAGCTTCCAAGCTGCTTCTGGTGCTGCTTCTTCACTGTTTTTTTCATTTGTTTTCCTCTGCAGTCCAACTGAATTTACATGAAGGCAATTTACATACATGTGTGTGTATTGCACTGTTTTTACCAGTATTTTGCTGATAAAGTGTAGGCAAGGTTACAAACACAGTTTTAAAAGTGGTAGCGAAACTGCCTGGGAAATGCATCTTTCATAAGCAATCCCACACGTCTTCCATGTCTAGTTTTAAGAGGGCAACAGCTAGATTTTATGTACTGCTTAAAAACAGATGTCTGATAGAATTGCTGCCACCATTATTTTGAAGTCACGCAAAATGTTCTAAACTATGTAACTCCAGTTCTCTATTTGTAACAAAAATAATGAATTACATGATTGCTAAAAGAGGGTTCAGACTCTCACGCATTGCCAAACCTTTGGCATAAAATCTCTCTTGAGCAATATAGCCACTGGTTGGAATTAAGCCAAGCCATCCTTTATATCCCTTTGCTTTTCAAATTGATTAAAACTGTAACTGAATCCTTTAATACCAGTATATGTCAAATGGATGGTCTGTCGGTCTTGCTACTTAGCAACAATAAAAAAAATAATTAACTCGAGAATGCTCAGATCATAACTCCCAGTCCCTTCAGCCTCAGCATCGCACCATCAAAATAAGCTGTTCTGGCTTCAAGGAGCCCACTCTGAGCCTGTTCAAGTGTCACTAGCTCTAGGGAATTTATGCCATTGGCTCTAGAAAGGTTCATCTGGTTTGAATCCTGCCCAATTCAGCTATGGCAAGACAGCCACAAGACTGAGGTTTGCTGGAGTCATCACTGAAGGTTCTCGCAAAAGTTCTCAACAACAATGACAAAGTCTAAAGTTTTGCCAATGCATGAAGAAGGCAAAAGTTTTATAGCTTTCATAGTACCTTCATTTATTATTGCCCTTTATCGCTTTTCTTGGACCGAGACAGTGGTACATATTTTTCCAAACAGGTACAAGGGTAACACAGGTTGAGTTAATTTAGCCTTTCACTACTTAGAAAATGCATGGTAAATATATCTAATACAGCTGATGGCAGGATTAAACAATGACAGCTTTGAAACAATGAACTTGATCAATATAATACGGGCTATGGCAAAATGCTGTGTTCTATAGAGCATTACGATTAGAAAACTGAAGGATAGGTATTAGGGAACTCTGCTCAGACTCTGATTTGCAGGTATGTCTGGGTAATTACTGGAATAATAAAATACAAATTGGCAGATATACAGCTCTGTTCAACCCTCTCCCCTCCAACCTCCCTTCAGAAAAACAAGAAATAGAAAAGTCTTAAATACCCCCAAAGCTACAGAAGCTGGCAAGTGGGTAACGTTCTCCTCTGGCAACAGGCAAAGAATTAAGAGCATGACACGGGCAGAGGTTTCCGGAGGTGCTTTACCACATCTTATTTTAGGAGGTCTAGCAGGACTTCGGACACAAAAGGTGTGGGCCGTGGGGACACTAACAATTACAATGTTTGGAAGAGAGAGAGGGGAAGAGGAAATACCTTTTTCCTGTCTCACTGCCTAAAATGCACCAGCAAGGTCTTAAGCTGTACAACCACCCAGTGCTTGCGTAGGTAATCCTTGGCTGCTGCCATACAAAATGAATTTTTGAAATTACACAGCCATTGTTAGAAACCTATACTGTATTTCTAAGTGGATGTCCCAAAATATGTGCTTTCCCTGACTTTCTTCCCACTGAGCTGCTCCAAAAGAGTCTCCCGCCATGGCTGTTCCCCCTCCTGCCGACTGCCACGGTCCCAGGGAGCTCTATCCTCAACTCTCCCCTTTTCTGCAACCTCTTCCCTTATTGCTCAGCAGCCTCCTAAAATCATGCTGCTTTAATTATCATCTCCATGCGGATGAGTCACAGATCTCTCGTCCCTTCTGTTCACATTCGCAGCTCAGAATCTCCTTCTGGATATTTGCCACCAGCCCTAACGCAGTATGCTGAAAAGCTGTAATCACGTTTCTTCCCAAACCCTCCCTGCTCCCCGCTTCTTTCCCGATCTCTGTCAACAACTCCACCACCTTATGTACCACAAGCTCACAACCTGGGTGCCATTTTCAACTCCTCTTCGCTTCCCACACAAATCCTGTCGATTTTCTTCCCACTGCCGTTCAGAAATATTTTCTTTCTTTCCCACTTATGCTACAATTATTCAATCCCTGCAGTTTCTTGCCACTGGGTCTATGGCATCCTCACTCTATTATTATTCCCTGCCCCTCCACACTGAACCCGGAGCTCATCTCTTTCTGTAGCAACCCACTCTGTCCTCCCCCATCGGAAACATGCGTAAGAACCAATGGAGATGGGAGAAAACAGAATGGTGAGCACACGCCATTTAAGATGCTAAGGGAAGAGGAAAAAAATCTCCATTGTGAAAAATATAATGCAAGCTATTAAATAAACGCTACGTAAAAAGGACATTTCCTATGCAACCTACACAAACACTTCTAAAAGTCTAGAGCCTTTCCCTGAATATTTAATGAACCTGCAATTCTCTAAGTTCATAACCCTGTGTACAAACTAATAGCAATTACCCAGCTTACCGAGTACAAAGAATTGCCTTAATTTTATTTAAACAATCTGCGTGGAGTGGTACCTATCACCATAGTAACAGAATACTTCATGTAAAAATTTAATACAACGTACTCAGATCACTCACAGATCAAGCAACTACTGGGAAAAATTGCTCGCTGGATTAAGAGAGATGCAATGTGTACGCTAAGCTCTTTTCTTCTATTTTCCCAAAGTCATTTTCCATTTCCAATTATTTCTACCCTCCTTTCTGTAAAAGGCATCATCTTGCTTTCCTTTGGGATCTGGTCACATATTAGTTCTTAATTTGCATACAGAGAGTAACACTTCTTCCTGCTACACCATTTCTAAAATGAGCTGGTATACCATTAGGTCAGAAACCATAGCAAGTACTTTAGCACCAACTAAAACCACATTGATACTTGCTCATATATCCTGCTAGAATCTAAAGTGCTTACATGGTCTAAATTGAATTTCAGCTCTTAGGGTGATTTTTCTATGCAGAAACCGTCTCAGCAAGTAAAAATAAAATCCACTGAAACTATCAACAGATGAGAGTTTAGAAATGAGGTAAAAATGTTCCATCCAAAGGAGAAAAAACGAAGTCAAAACATCCTTTTTTCCACACCTGTAATTCAGAAAAGTAAGCATCATGCTTTCAAAACTAAATCTTTTATTACTGACATGCAAAATAGTTTGTAGCATGGTGTGTTGTGCAGTTCTTAAGTTTTCAATGTCACTTCCAAGACCATTTAGAGGTAAATAACTTCTTAATTTTTCACTTCTGCTTTCCCTCTAGTACTGTCATGAAAAAGAATTCTGGTTTATAAAACACAACTGCAGCAAAATGTTTCATGTTTCATATAGTGCCTAAGTAGTTACTCTGCCAAAAGAGGAAATAAAATTAATCAAACTTGAGAAAAAGTAATGATATTCAGGTGGATGGCATTTCAGGCTCAGCTATGACTTGAATGTTTCATATTGGATCACCTGAAATTTGTGATGTATTTTTAATGGATTTAAGCAAACACACACACGTACCTCACATTATATTCCTGAAATAAAGATTGACCCTACACTTTTTCATGCTCAGGGCTTCTACCAGCTACTTAGCAACATGTAGTTTCTTTAAGTCTCTATACAGAAGTGAAATCTTGCTTCACTGCACCTGGTTACAGAGACTGTACTGTCTCTGGAAAGGGAATCAGTTTCCAAAGTAAAAGAAATGCAGAGTCTCAGTCTTCACTTCTACTGATACGACCAACATAATCTTAATCGATCATCATTAATGATTAAATTTAGCATTTATAAAGATTTACACAGGAAGCATGGCGTATCCTCTGTCTGCCTCTATTCCAATGGAAACTGTGATGCCACTCAGCACGCACTGACACAGTGCCCACAACAGTCAGTCTAAGAAAAGAAGGTTTTATTTAAAGGAAACATCGAGAAACTAAAACCCATTTCTCCCCTCTGTCTATGCTTTATCTCAGTTTCCACCAACTTTCTGCAAGTGCTTCCACGAGTGCATGAAGTAACTCAACAGCTCCTGACTCTTTCACCGTCACCTTGACCCACTCGGGCTCCATTTCTTAGAAAAAAATTACAGCTGCATTGGTTTACCAGCATATGCCCCATCAAAAAGACTACTCTTTTTTTCCACAAATTAATCTGCTTTGTGTTTCATTTTCCCCCATGTTCAGAGGCTGTCAATCATTTATCAGGAAGTAAAACAACAAACAAAAACAAAACCAACAAAAAACCAAACAAGCCGACGCCAACTCATTTTTGCTTTCTGGTCGCTAAGCTTCTTATGTACTCAGCAATCTTTTGGGGGGGGGGGGGGGGGTTTTTTGTTTTTTTTTTTTTTTTTT
>JAOBAS010000057.1:18383924-18403598 GCA_025311575.1 Elanoides forficatus
CCCCCCCCCCCCCCCCCCCCCCCCCCCCCCCCCCCCCCCCCCCCCCCCCCCCCCCCCCCCCCCCCCCCCCCCAAGCCTCAAGCCAAAATAAAACAGCTGCATAGAAGCAGATGATTAGTGCGAATGCAAAGCAGGTTACAATAATAACTTGCAGTGCTCTGAGGGACCTGCTTCCACTGGCAAATATCCATCCACTGTAGGCTGGCCTGTTAGCTGGGTCCTGGGCAATGTGCAGTATATAGAAAATGAAACGGTTAAAACAAATTATGCGCCATTCTGCATTTTATTCCAAAGTCTGTCTCTAAGTAGGTATTACAACTCCAACTTTTCTAATTCTGTAAAGGTTAAAGCACAGACACTCAATAGATTTTCTTAGACTTCATACTTAGAGAGACATAATTCTGTCATTTTTTTTCTTCATTATCCATTTAGCATTGATAATGGGGCGGGGGAGGAACCCAACAATACTTAATTCTATGAAGAAACACTGACATTACAATTAGCCTCAAAACGTGCAAAATAATTCAAGCAAGCCAGCTTAATTTTAGCTTTTCCTACATCTTGACTAAAGAATCATTTTTGGTTAATAAATCTGAACATTGGCTGTAACTTAAACAACACAAAAAAACCAGTTTTCAATCCTGCTGGTGCTCAGTTACTGAGGTGAATACTGGAGTTCTATTTTTAAATTGAATGAATGTCTTAAAAAAAAAAAGTCAAAGGTGTAAGAAAATATACAGACTGTATATTTTTTAATAAACCATTAAGCTTTATAAAAATCTGTTGTTAGCTACTGTTACAAGAACAATTGTAACATTGTTTTGAATAGGTCTTTCATGAACCAAAAAAAATTTTTTTAATTAAATTATAAATTATTGTAAGTTAGTGAAATACTGTAAAGTACTCTGCAAACAAAAGAAAGCGGATTCTGCGACAGAAAAAACACCTGATAAGGTGATACTGAAACATTCAATTTACAGCCTTAAGAGAGTACAATGAGGATTTTCAGCGTGTTCAGTGATCATATAAAAGAAGAGCTCAGCAAAGACATTTTGAAACTCTACGTTGGAATGCACTTGTTTTAAGTAGAGATCAAACCACATGCGTTTGGGGCTACTTACTAATGGAATTTTTCATTATAATTCTTCTGACTAGAGCCCAATTCAATTTCAGAGCATGCTTAAATTTAGGCACACAAATGCTCCTTTTGACTTCAAAGTATGGATTCATGTACTGAACTGTTTCCTGATTGGGGAATCATGTCAGTTTTGGTGAAGATAAAACTGCTGTTCTCCAAAGGTATTAAATAGTAACATTTGCTTTCATTCACAATGAATAACGTACATAGCGAAGTATTTACCTACACCATAGTGAATTAGCAGTATCATGGATAGGGATGAATTTGGGAGAAAATGAACTGATATTGAGCTAATTCCTGGGAAATACTGCAGCGGTTGATATTCTACCCACTTCCTCACTAATAGTGGACACATGAAAATGGATCAGGTGGCTCTTCCCCCCAGCTGAAAAACTAGATGGTGATGCACAGCTGCTTCCGTGGAAAATGAACGGTTTGGCCAAGGGGAAGGGATGCCCTCCGTGCCTCCTTTTCCCACAGTACTGCTCCCTTCTCACAGCTCAACAAGGGCACAACAAGCCACAGGACAACAGATAAAAAACACATGTCGTGCAAAAGGCAGCCAAGAAAACGAAGGCCTGGGCTCTTCCTTCACAGCCACCACCGCTGGCACCTCCATCCCAATTTGGGGCAGGGTGACAGCGAGAAGCCCAGTGAGGAGCGCGGGGCGGCTGAAGGACGGGACTGGCGGGGCACCCCTCGGCCCTTGAAGCAAGCAGGCACCCTCGCTGTGTGGCCTGTGGGGAGGGAACAGCCCCTGCTCCATTTCCACGTCAAACCCCCCCCACATAATTGAGGGAAAACGATTATTATTAATAATAATATAGAAAAGCGAGAAATTTTCATTTCCCAAGCTTGAACACACAGGACTAGCGATACTGCTCTTCTCCAACTCAGGTGGGACACAAACCCAACTAATCATCAGTGTTGCATACATTTATGAAAGGGTCAGAGGAAAATGCATTTCTTTTATAAAAGTAGCATCATACAAAGTCATGCCAAGAAGCCAGAGAAGTTTAGCTTTGCTCAGTTTGGAGTGATGCTTCTGAAAACCAGAAGAGGTCTCCTCGGTGCTCCTACCTAGCCCACTCTCTGTTTTTCTCCACTCCACCTTCTCAAGTGCAAACACTCCCTCCAACTTGTGCTTGGCAGCAGTGGTCCCTTCCCTCTGCCGTTGCTGAACCACCGGGAGGGACAACCCTCTCTGGACCCTCCTCCCTCCGCATGATGGGCACTGCTGCACCGCCTGGTCAGCTGACGGCGTGAGATGGTACCAAGGCCCTTCACAGTCATCTGTAGCACACTGGTCTCAGAAATGCATCCCTCAGGGGAAGTGATGATGCTCAGCTGAACAGAACTACTTTAACTTCCTAGGTTATTTCTACAGAATTTGAAATCAACAATAGTTTGAACTTGCAGCAAAAGAGACGTTTTAGTTTTAGCAGAACAGGCAAAGATAGGGACAGACCTAAATGACACACAGAGAAGCAACAGGAGGGTGGGGAAGGTTCTCTAGACTGCACTCCCAAATGAAGCCCGTTAAGCAAGTGCTTCTCAGTACCTACTTCTGGATTTCTTGAGGGCAGGATGTACAAAAATGTATTCCAAATATTCTAGCCTCATAGGGACATGTGTCATCTTATCATCTAGACATCTGTTATGAATTGTATGAAAGAGCAGATGACTAAAGTCTAGTATATACAGACCTTTTGAACCAGACAGTTAATTAAAAATTAAAGACAAAGTATAAGAAATTAAATATGCAAATTATCAAGTAGATTTCACAAATTTATAGTTATGATATTAGACTGCAGAACCCAAGATGAATCCTACTACTGAGATATGCAGAGGCATATACAGAGCACAACCCAAACTAGTATTACAACTTCAGGAAGCAGAATTTTTATAAAGCATTTACCAAGTACTAGTATTCCCTTATTTTTGTTAGACAATGATATAGACAGAGTAACACAAATTTGTGTGAACAAGATAATGGCCATTTACAATTCAGGAAAAAATAAATTGCTAAGCAGATGGTCTCATACCTGTTGTACTATTGTTGTCAGTTCCAGACAGAGCTGTATGACATTATTTCTTGTTACTGAGTAATCTGTGACTGCAGCAAAAGGTGATCTAAAAAAAAAAAAAAGAAGAAAAAAAACGTTGAATAGCACTAGCATATGCCCACTTGCTTCACTGGCGCATAATGCACTTAATACACTTTGTTCCTAGAGATATTAAAATCACACAGAATACCCAAAATGTACTACTAAATTGTAAAATACAGGATACATATCCATGGAAAATGTTCATCTCTCCTTGGTTTTGCAGTTTTTAAGTTCCTCTCTAAGAAATTCCATTTATAAAAGCATTATTTCTCATAGCCCTCCAGTTTACTTCTGGACTGCCTTTAGTCCCCCAGAAATAACCCACCTTGCCTTCTGCATCTGTTTGGGAATAACCCTCATGCAGGCAACCAGAGGCACCGCGTCCACCTGTGATACGAATGGCATCCAGATGTGAATCAGATCAGAAAAGCATTTGGCTGATTCACCGAGATTCTTGGGACCTGATCTAATATCTAGTAAATGTACTAGGGGGACTCAGAAGAAGCAAAATCTTTATCCAAAGGGGAGAATAGCATTGAGAGCCAGAGACGCATCAACGCTCAGAAGCGGCTGCAGAGGTTAAACTGGAGGCACAACCTAACATCCCCCCGCATGGTGCTACCATCAGAAGTGCTTAGTGAAATGAAAAGTGCAATGCAGCATTCAGAGAAGTCACCTACATGTATCCTATACCTTGAAACTTCAGGTTACACTGTTTAAAATGCTTGCCTACCTAGAGGCTTGCCTGCTTTCTAGAGGCTAAAATGTATTTGGTTAGGGAGGCTGGCAGTCATCTGATTTCTGTACTACAAGTCTGTGTTAGAACCACAAGGATTGCAATATCTGAATAAACTAACAATACATCAAGATCTCTAAACAATACTTTTAAGCATGGTTGCCTTTAAATTAAGCTGGGTGACTAGTCCCTTCCCCAACTGCCTTCTTTCATCACTTCTTAGAGCATACATATTCCCATATACCTTTAAGAGTTTTATAGTGCTGATCAGTATTACGCCTTCCTCATTTAAGCCTAGAGACAAGTTTCCACTACAAAGAACTCTGCTATAAGCATGTCCAAATGAGAACTACAAATATAGTACTACCGGTTCTTAATAGGTTTCTAAATTTCTTTTTCATATGCAGAATTACTGAAATTTTAGTGCAGGCAGATTTGGAACTGTCCATTAATAAACCCATGCGAACTCCACTCCTGCTTCTTCTAATGCCTTCTTTCTTCTCCAGGGCTCCCAATCCAGCCCTGATGGCTCATAAGATAGAATGAACTTTGAGGTGCATACTCAAGTCTAGCAGCTTTAATTTGATGTAATACACCATACAACAATGTATACTTTCTGCCCATATTTTCCAGGGAGAAAAGCAGTACATTCTCTTTAAAATAAAAAGTACAGAAATTGGAAGCTAGGTAGAGTTCAAGAAACATAAAAGCAACAACAGAGTGAGGACTTAGCAGACAGCATGTGGGTTAAGTTCCAAAAGGTGCCTTACAAAAGCTATTTGAGACAGACGTATAATCACAATCCAAGTTTTATGCAGTGTATGGCAACTGTACAGTAGGTACACACTACAGCAGGCCTACCCACGGACACACGCACAGATTATTACTGAAGTTCAGGAGACGTGAGCATATTGAAGGATAAAAGGTAACTGAACTGCTTGGTGATGAACCATAATTGTGTTTAAAACAGTACATTAGCTAAGATGGACATAACTACTGATATTTTTCATTTCAAAATCGTAACTGTTGGGGTTCTGAAATCTACCTGAAACCTTGATTTAAAAAGGTCATGTTTATTTATGAACTCACTTTTATTGAAGATGAATGGAAGCAAGCCAGCAAATGGTATTATTTTACTTTAAGTATGGATGTTAATACAATTTGATCCTCAAATTACACAACTGGAATCTATTTGACATTTGAAAGCCTCCAGCATTTCTCTAAACAAAATCGCATGGTAGGCTTTGGCTTCTAATACCACATCATCTTCCCTCATACTTTTACAATTTAGTTTAGTTTCACGGTTCACGAGGAAAATAATGACATTTTTACCATCATTGCTCTTACTGAAGATCGTTAGAAATGCCCCAAATAAACTTTGTTGGCATTGAAGAACAGGCAAAGGGACTGAGACATTACCCATTTTTGTTACATTGAAGTTTACACAGTGAAGATTTACTGAAAACAGCACGTGAAGCAGGCAGCAAGCATGCCAGCAGGAGGGAAAAGACTACTAAAAATCAATAACTAATATGTAATATTTTGAAAAGCGCTTCACAACTTGGAAAGATAAGGAGACAGGTCCATGTTATATGGACTTGGCTCCTGCAGAAAACATAAGGGGTCCTCGAGCTGCCTCCTCCGTAGCTCTCTGTAGCTTATAAACCGATTCCCTCACATCAGTTTCTGCCGATGACTCTCTGGGGTATTGCTGCAAATTGGACCAGTAAAACTGCAATTCCCTTTCCTCCCTCTCCCCAGTTCAGACCACTTCCCTGGAGGCAATCTGCAGGCACAATTATACAGCCACTACTGCATAAGCAGCTGGGGAAATGGTAAAGGCTTCTTTAAATATTTACTACCAAAGGAAATGTATTTTGGTATTACATCCCAAGCCTCAATTTCAACAGTGAAAAGTCCAGCAAGACTTAGTGTAACAACATGCCAGCAGTTTCAAGCAAAATATCAACAGAAACTTCACTGTAGGATCACTGATTGGATTTCATAAAAGACTGTGAAACACCAATCTGACAAAAACCCTCTTCATTGATGATATATCCACTGATTGTAATTTTAATAAAGCTCAATATTATTGACAGTGAACAGATGAAACAATATGTATAAATGCAAATAAAGCCTACATGCATTGTAACTTTTCAATTAGCTGCTAAAACACTTTCCTTCTCAAGGCATCAGACACACACCAAATAAAAGGAATTCCTTGTTTAATTAGACCACTTCTCTTTACTTTTTAAAAATTATTTCCTTGACTTGGCTGAGCTGTTTCTATCAGCTTCCAACTTCTACTCTTTTCTTTCAAAGCCACATCCTTCACAGTCCTTTGAACCTTGAAGTCTCAGGTACCTCCTACAACTCCGGTTAAGAAAAGTCCCCGAGAACTGCAATTTTCAACACGTGTGCTGTCCAATTCAGTGCTCTTTAAGCTAAGCAAGAACTGAAAAACTGCCTTGGGCTAGGGCCACATGTTGCCCCACTTCCTGCTGTGACAATGACCTCAGTGTCCCATTGTCCCACCTCTCTGCCAGTCATTTCCGAGACCTTTTCCAACATACATTTCCCTATTCCTGAAACCTTTTTTTACTCAGTTTCTCTTACAATTTATTTATTCTTCCTTCAAAACCTCCCTGTGATTCTCTTCCTTTGCAACACCCACATGAAAACACCCTTGAGCCCCGCAGTGCACCTACCTGACCACATGCCCTTTCCATTCGTTTCCTCTTCCAGACCTCTCCTGGTTCATCCTTTCCATTCTTTGTCTACCCCTTCTACACCTGATACCTTAAGGAAAGGAGATTCAAGCAATCACATCAATGCTCCTGCACACACGTGCAGGGTGGTTTTGCCCTTGTTCTCATCTTTTCTCCTGCCTTCTCCTTTCCAACATTTGAAGCCATTAGCCATTTTCAAACCACTTTCACAAATGGGTGGGTAATAGGTTTCAAGGATAATTAAGTTCATACATGTTTTGTCATCAGCTGGAAAAGTGGGAGCCTCTTAATTTTTCCACTGTGCAAACCCACATTGTGAGCCTGCACCTTATTAGACATAGATTCTAACGAGGTGAAGAGCTTCTAAATACCTCATTCACAGGGGAAAAACAAAACAAAACAAAACTTACAATTGGTGCTTACTTTTTTTTTTTTTTTAACATGAAAGTCAATCAACTTCAAGACCCTAATCTATAGGAAATAAGTTTCCCTAACACCTGGTATGACAGAGCTACCGGTTCTTTTAATATTATTTAAACCAGTGTTTGAGATAAATAATAAAACACCTCTGAAACACAAATTTGTTTATACATGTCTAATGCAGGCTGTAACACACATGCATGTCTGTATACACTTTTATGAACTGAAATCTAACAAAAATCTTTAGCAGTATCAGCATCTTTCAGAATTAAAAACCCCTATATTATCTAACATTAATTAATTAAGCCACCCTGAAGGACTGGTAGAAAAACCAGCTATATCAATATAGTACAGCTAATTTCCACACAGAATTAAGAAATAATATGACTCAACAGCTATTAATACTCACAACTACTGATTGCACATGAAGGAAAATCCTTTCCGAACAATTAAAAAAAGTTGGGTATTGTGAAGGAGATGTATACACTCAGTATTTCTACATCATCAACATTTCGGCCTCATATGCTTTAGCCTCCTCATCTGTCTGCTTCACATTACATTTAGTTAGGGGAAAATGATACACAGAAATAACTATTTCACTTTAAAAAGTTGTAATTTGGACAAATATAGACTGCTGTTAGTAAAAGCATTGCCCCAAAACAAAAGTTAATCATGTTTCACCACTACTTGTAGTACTGAGCTATTTTATAACAACAGACATTGTGAGGGGTTTAAAACCAATACCATAATTATTTTAGCATTCTAACAAGGGAAAACATCCTCAGAGCAGTTTGATTAAACATAATAGTCCAAAATTTTTTAAAGAGAGAGGTAACCAAATCAGTAATATAACTCAGTCTTCAAAAGTAACACATTAAGCTCAAATAAAAATCTGAATGTACAATATCATTGCATATATATTTGTGCCAAATCCATCTAAGATTCATATTTTTAGGCTTTCATGAAACAAACTCTTTTTTTGTATTTCTAATGGAACTGCTTTATGTAGAATCAGGTAGGAATGCAGTAAAATTCACACTGGATAAAGGAATTCTTTAAATGAGTGCTCTGTTAAACATTTACAGCTGTTCCAGTAGCACAATACACTTAAGTACCATAGCATTCTTAGGCAGCACTCACTGACAGGTTTGGCATACCATTCAAACAAGCATAAAGGGAAATGCATAAAGGAAACATAAGATTTACGGGTTTAAGACTGAAAACCAATTGACAGAAAGTGCATTTTTTGTGTGGCAGTAAAGAATTGCTAAACTGCTTTCTTTTTGTTCGGGTTTTCATTTGTTTTCCCCCACCATCTTGTGTGCAAACCAGATTTACCCTGTCAGGACAAGCAATAAGCAAGCACAGCTAACAGGACTGCATGAAGTCTCTTATAAAGGAGACTCTAAACCAGTAACACTTGCTTTGTAAGTAAGAAGTTATGGGCCTGCAAACATTCACGCATAATTTTCCCAATGAATGCTCCTCTTTACTTAAAACTACAAAATAGTCACACCATAAACATCACCAAGGCTTATTCACCAAAACCAAGGAGACAAAGAAATCCAGCTGGACACATTTTACCTACAGTGGAAGAAAATGTATGCATTGTGTATGTCACCATGGTGAAAGGGGGAGATCCACTTCCGAGTGGGGAATGCATTCTGCTACCAGAGGGCTTTCAGCCAAAGCAGGCTTAAAGGGTGCACCGAAACTGAACACCTAGTACTGTTCAGTCACAAACAACGAGTGCTGACATCATCGCAGGCTGCACTTCTCCATAGGCAACAGAACATCACCAAAAAAAGTTTACATAGCCCACAGTGAGTCTTGGAGGTCCTGTGCTGCTGGCCAGACTTCGCCACTGAAGCACTCCAGCGTCCTTAACTTTAGGCACAGATTTTAGCCTTGCATAATAGGATTTATGTATACATATAAGTGCTTTGCAGAAAATTAGCACATTTAAGCCCATGCCAAAATGACTTGCTCCCTTGGGTTAGAAGTCAAACGATTACACCCCACCACTGTGAATGGCCCTAAAAGCAGACCTAGACTTGCCAGAAAGGCCTTTTACTCTGAAATCTTACATTTTGTGGCTACTGTCAGCAATTTGACCCATATCTTTTATATGACTAACAATTTCTATTTACAGTTGGGCTTTTTGTTCATCTCCTTGTTCCATTTTGTTCATGTATCCAGACAGCAGTGGTAAATTAATCAGACCGGTGCACATTTGTCAGCCTGCTAGCTTTTTTCTGGCCACAGCACTGAAATGCTTGAATACAAAAATATATCTCCACAAGATCTCTTTGTTCCTACTACTTAGACTTCAGTGTAATCTGCAGGAGCAGTTTAAGGTTTTTATTTCCAAAAAGGGGGTAGTAGTAGGGTGAAAAACAGGAGAGTTGCTGTGAAAGACATATTGAATCACTGCCCACACAGATGGCCAAGTTAAACAGCACACCAAAAAAAAAAAAAAAAAAAAAAAAAAAAAAAAAAAAATCCAGTGTTCCCTGACAAATCCTAATTCACGACCATTAAAATCTGTGACACAACAACAGACGCACAATTTTGTAGTAGTTATCTCATGGGAAGTTGATTATATTTTCTTAAATCCTTAATTGAAAAATAAACTACCGCATTATCCTAGTTGTGTCTTTAATGAAGACTCAATTAAAGCCCTAAGAACAACCATCCCTTCCTCACTCATGGTCTAAGTCCACGTTTATAGTTTATACAGATATTGTTACTATTTGCTAAGATCCAAAACATTCTTCTTGATGCTGCACAAGATGTATGGTATGAGGAGTCCTTGTTTCAGATACTACAGCCCAAGCACTACAGAGCAGGCAGGAGCAAGAAGCCCAGAAACACAACTAAGAAATTTTTCTTGCTTAGTGCAGTCAGCAGGAAATACAGATTTCCAGGGTGTTTGGTTGGCAGAGAAGACAGAAGTGTGGTGGAGGTGAATGAAGACAACATATCAAACCAAGAGCAACACGGAAGACAGCACCAGCAGAAGCAAGGGATGCGAACAAGCTGTGTGCCGGCAGATGCAAGGAGACAAGATGGGAAGAGACAGAGATCATGCAGCTGCCACCACATGTCACCCCAGGTCAGGTTCCCTCAGGATCCTTCCTCTTCCACAGAGAGCATTACAGTTCTTCCCACTTAAGACTATAGTAATGAGCTCTACCTGTTAAGTCTAGCTGTCCCACAGAAGAAAAATATATGAGGCTCTGTGGGACTTGAAGGGGGAAAATGGGGTGCTTGAAGGGTTTGTAGAAGATGCTTTTGCTCCCAAGGCTGCCTTCACTTTGCAGCAGCCTCTGACTCATTAGGAGACAAACTCAACAGTCAGTGGTCTGCCACCTTCTGATGAAAATACAGCCTTCTGTCTGTCTGTCAGATGGTTTGTTAAGTTCTGGGAGAAAAAAGTATTGGACGAATTTGAGCACCCTTCACTCAGGACTCATCACCATTTCAGTAGTACAATCAATAGACAGCAGCAAATTAGTAAAAAAGAATGACATGCGAGTACAGTACA
Source organism: Elanoides forficatus (assembly GCA_025311575.1). Lineage (NCBI taxonomy): Eukaryota > Metazoa > Chordata > Aves > Accipitriformes > Accipitridae > Elanoides > Elanoides forficatus. The sequence goes on from JAOBAS010000057.1 coordinate 18,394,603, forward strand.
AGAGCTGGCTGTGTCTTAACCAGAGATAAAGTTAGTTATAAGCATTGCTAAATGTTCTAAACTTGGAGCTCAGAAGAATTTTCTGGGATCCCTATGATATCATTGCTTTTCAGTTCATATTTGCCCCTGGACAAAACTGGGAAGTTTTCACTGGTGTCACTGAAGACGTTTTTACCAGTAACATGGTAAAATCCTAACATAATTTTGCTAAAGATGAAAAAAGTAGTTTGATTCTCAACATCCTTTAGTTGTTCATGGTGCTTTCAGATCAAGAAAGCCATAGATGGATGATGTATATTTAATTCAGAAATCTCAGAGAGGCAGTGAACACCAACACATCCATACAAATAGCAGCACTTTTACAAAGTGGTTTTCAGGTGGACTATAAATGTGCATTATAAGGACAAAACTTTACCTGGGATTAACAGAAATAAATATGCCTAATTTCAATTTCAATTAAATGTGCAAATATTACTGGACATACTACTGTACAGAAAAAATACTTTTATGAGGTTAGAGATAGCTTTATGCCACAAAATTGCAAGGCATTCATGTTGTGGATCCACAGTAGTGAACTCACAACAGTAATCCTACTTTAATTATACATTTTAAAAAAATTCCTCCCCAGGATGGAGTGCGTCAGGCCTATAAAAGGCAGAAGAATTTCCAGGAATCTGACACATCAGAGAAGAAGGAGGATTCAGAAAGGTGGCATATATTACTATTCCAAAGAATACAACTTTAATGAATTACAGGAATAAAGACTGAAAAGAACACCAACGATCTAACTGGAAGTCTAGAACACCTAGATGACTGTATATATCATTCTTTAATTCCTGAGAAGTATCACTGGAGACATTCTGATGCCAAGTTGCTTTGAACATCAGGTAAGTAGTTTGTTGCTATAGCCTAAAGGGTGGTTTTCCATCAGCCTAAGACTGTCAAGTGGAAATGCACCATACTTTCACAAATGACTCTTATAGTTTTTCAGTTTTTTTTATAGTTTTTCACCAATCTCATCAGCAAATTGGCTTGGAAAACTTTGAAGATTAGGGAAAGAGTATAAAATAAAACATTATTAAGCTAAAACATTTTTTTTGAAGTCTTCTGGAAGAGAGGATAGATTTTGTGGGCTGAGAAAGTAACAGGAAGTTAAAATAAGTCTAAAAAGTTTAAGGACATAATCTGTTAGTGTGATGACAGTTTCTTTACTGGACATTATTGGAGGGCTATTTCATGCTCCTCAAAATCATCAGCCAACCTCTTTTGAAAATAGCTAGAATTCTCTACTAAGCTTTCCAGTTCCTGAATTAAACTAAACCAGAAGACTTTTAAAGCCTGGCAATAAAAGTTACCCTAATTTTCAGTAAAACTCAAATCTCTGACATACATCTGGAAGTAGGACTGCTCCAGGCAGAGACCTGGAACAAAGAGCGTCCTTGGATCGGCCCTGCGCAGTGGCACTGCAAGAGCCACAGTGAAAGTAACTCAGAAAATCACAGCTCTCGCATTCCTTTTGATAATCGTGCCTGGCCTAACGAGGTCCTCATAGATTGTAAGTGTCCCACAGAAACATCATAAAAAGAGCTCGCTAGAGCAGCAAGTGAAGCACAAGTTGTATGGAGTCATCACCATTCCCTACACATGAAAAACACATCATTGCATTTCTATGCAAACTGGAGCTGCTGCTAGCTGCTTTTTCCAGACTCGACCTGAAAAACACTGCATAGGGGCAGCCTAGTATGGCTGTTACAACGGGGTGGATAACCCTAATAGCTACTTTATTCCTCCTAAAGGTTTGTTCTCCCCTCTCTCACACCCCAGAGATGGAACTGGTGTTAGAAACCAACCAAAAACTAAGATTTGGGGCTCAGATTTAATAGTAACAGCTGTGCAGAATAAAATTAAACGCATGTTCCTGACTTTAAATACTTTATTTTTAAAATCTTTCTATCTCCCCCTAGTGGCCCCAAGAGCTTCTTAAGAGGAATACAATAAGCAGAATCCTATTGATCTCCAGGTGTTCCCACTTCCTGAGAAAAATGCAGTCATTGGCCTGCCTTCATCCTAATCTGGGGGCTTCACAACGAAGGAAGAACAAACCTAACCAAAACACCCACATGCTCACAAATCAGAAAAGTCTTCAAATCTTACAGAAAACATTTGCCAGAACCAGGTGTTTAAGCTACATAGATCTTCAAAAGGACCTTCCCAGAAATCTGTACGAAATTGAAATATCACTTCTAGGAAGCCTTATTTGGATACTAAAGACAGCATTGCTAAAGTGGGCCACCACCACGGCTGCCCTCATTTTTAACTTCTTGGAACTCCTGCGTCTGATCAGCTGTCATTTCAGATAAATGCAAGATGACTTTTGCATTTTACTGGGAGTAGAATTGATATGCATGTTTTTAGACATTATTTGAGATACCTTCCCCTACCAACACTAAAACCTGCTAACAGAATTACCTCTGACAAATACAATACAGCTGCCTTTGTAAACATAATTTTACCAAGAGGTAATTCTCGACACACTTCTGAGCTACAAACAAATTTTACAGACTGAATTTGTCTTTTAATACTAAAAGTCCATAATTTGGGTGCGGTGCACAGTACTACAGTGACACATTAGTGCTCAGATGCAGATGTTTCCTAGCATCAACAACTACTTTCTTTCTGAAGCTCAAACACTAAATTCATAGAGATGCCAAAAGCACATTGTTTTTCAATGTGTTAAACATGTATATATATGTGAAAGTTTAGTTTTTAATACCAGACTATTTTATGAAAAAAAAAAAAAAAATCATCTTTGTAACTAACAGTCTTTATCCAGTAGCCACAATTCCAATGAGAAAAAAATCAAGGTTATTTCCAAATAGAAAGTAGTGGTGAACACTGATCTGCCTATGCAAAAAACCATGGTTTTCTACTGCTCCTTCTGTTTTAAAGCCCAGAATGATATGCTGTTCTCTGCCAAAAATGATCTGCAGGGAGAAAAAGTGAAGCCTACAGGTCTTCCAAGTAACAACAATAGGCTAGAGGCAGAGCTAAAAATATATTCCCCGTTTTTCAAGTCTCAGTACTAAACTCTTTCCATGAGATTGTATTGCTTCTCTGTGCATCGAATGTTAAATATCTAAATAGAAACTTAGGAGCCCAACTTTAGGTAGTCCGGTTTTGAAACTTGGGGAAAGGCTAGAAAGGGAGGAGAAAAGAAGCAGCAGTGGTAGCTGTAATCTACTGAACAAAAGAAAGAGTTTGCAGTTCAGCTTAAGAAATGGAAAATATTCATGCCTCACCTAAACCTTTCATATGGAAATCATTTATGGGACAAAAGCCAGTTTTCCTCAGGAAAATGAAACACAACAAAACCCACAGCAGTAAATCCAAATAATTCTGTTGGATTTTAAGAATTACACAAAGATCGTGCTCTGAACAAAACTTCAGCTGCTGGATACAAAACAAGATATGCCTTTAAATCAAGATAAGCATTTTATTTTCACTGATGAAAAAGCACTGTGATGCATTTTATAAATGTCATTACAGATATAGTAAAGCAGAGCACTTAAGTCCTGGTCCCATATACTTCCTAGAGGTAAAAGTATAAGATAGTTCCAATTCCATCTACAGTTTCATAGGTATTTCACTGCCATTTAAAAAAAACTAAAAATGTAACATGCATGTTTAGACACACACACACTGGAAGCACACACTGACATCTATATAATGAAAAGTATGATCACAGTTTTGTGAATTTGATACTATCAGAGCAATGAACCTGAGTTATGCAGGTCAAAGTGTTGCTCTATATTAATGATAAAATACATATATAACCTAACAATGTCATGCTGTTGCTATATTGTATTTCCAGATATGTGTAGGGTTGCAGTGCATTTAGAAGTATTGTACTGAAATGTTATCTGAATCGCATGCTGACTTAACAAGAAAAAATTGCTACAAATATCCACTCAGAATTTGTAAATGAATTCTGCTTCCATTTCCATGTCTATGTTACATTTTCTAAAGAAGTTGGGGTTTGTGTGTGTGCATGATCTGGTTACCTGTGACACATTTGGGAGATTTTACCTGTCCAGCCAAGCCAGCAGACTTTTAGCTGCTCCAATCAGATCCACTACCGATGTCAGAAAATCATTTGGTAATTTGCGGCTGGTCCTTCCATCATAGTGACCACTCCTCCTCCTCCCAGTGATGAAGTTCTGCAGATTTTTGGCAGATGCATTCAGTTTGTGAGAAAGGGTTTTTAGATTTTCTGTTTCCAAACCATAGTTCTGCATTGAAAAATAGACAAAGAAAAGAAAGTTAGCTTTGCAGCTGAACATGAAGTACCGAGAACAGCAAGACTGTTCTTCTGCTTCAAAACTTAACCATTCCTAATAATTAAGGTAGAAATACACCCACTCATTAGTTTTTAAATGTATGGCATGTTCTGTTTCTGAAGTGCATAAAAATAGAACAAAAGAAGAGAAAAATTATGAGTGATCTTCTGGCTGGTTTTAAGTGCACTGAGAAAAAAAAATCTCAAAATGAAGAAAGAACCTAGTGTGGAAGATTGATTTTCAAAGCAGTGCATCACTCTCAGTAGATCAGACTGTTCTCTCAGTAGATCTGACGGTTAGGGATCAGTCCCTTGTGTCCGTACTCACACCGATTCCTAAGATCACATTAGGCAAGAGGGCTTGCAACTAGCAGAAATATGCAGTATGGACACAGTGTGACGACACCAAATTCTTTTGTTGGTTGCAGTGGAGGAAGCATGTTCATTATGTTATTTTTATTCTTGTTAGCAGTAAAGGACCACCAGAATCACAGACCAGAGAATACAGTGCTACTCTGCTCAATGTCTAAGTTGCCCTTCTAAAGTCAAGCTGTAAACTTTATTTCCATTTAAGAGTCAATCCCTTAAACTTAAATTGCATTCCTCAGCTGTGCAGCAGAGCCAGAAATAATTATGCAGAAATATTAACAAATAGTACTTGAAAATCCTTCAAATATACAAACGTTGCTGAAACAGCACTAGAGAATGCCATAATTTAATGTTCAATTACAGTATAATATAGTACCATCAGTGATTTGTTATTTCTATAATAGATTTGTTTTCCTCACAAATGCAAAGAATGAGTTATTTCAAAAGAGATCTTCTTTTGCCTTTGTAAAGGAATAAGCAATTGCATAGACTTGAGCTTATTATTCCTGTACGAGAAAGTGACCATACACTAAGGTTGCACTTTAAAAACTGCTACTCTAACTTCTGTGACCGTCCATGTTTTGGGGAAGGAAGGCTTTGGGGGCATGTTTCTCAACTGCAGTTTTTGCACAGGCGCCGTCCTCTGCCACCATGTTCGGTTCCCAATTAGACAAATTGTATGTTTGGGCAGTGACTTTTCCACCATGTAAATATTCGATAGCAATTATACTACAGATAGAGTTAGGTTATAAATAAAAAATTACAAGATGAAAAAAATGGGGATGGAAAAGTAAAACTTACTTTATTATGCAGCTAAACGGCTCCTAACTAATAACTTACTAAATCAGTCCAAATTAAAGAGATAAACATCAGATAAAAATAAATTTGTTTTTTTGCTGCAGTTTCCTGTGGTTGTTGTGGCTGAGAGAGCACGATGCAGATCAAGGACTGGGTAGGAGTAAGTTGGAAAAAGAACCAACAGGTTTGTTCTTACTGCGTCCTGCCTCTTGAGCATCTAGCTCATTTTGGCAAAATTAATGGGGGAAGAAACACGAAAGATATTCCGGGTGAAAGACACGTCACACAAAACATCTCACAGATCAGCCAAACCAAAAGCCGGCCACAAGCGAGCCCCACGACACCCACACAACATGGCGCTCCCCTCCCCCAGACGCAGGGGGAACGACCGCAAACCGCAGGCTGGCCGCGGGGGGCTCCTCACAGGGTTTTCCTTCTTTCTGACACGCTGAAATGTTGAACTTGGTAATTCAAGGGGTTGTTCTTAAGAAGCTGAGTGAGACCGCGCTTCGCCTTCAAACCGTGCGAGGTAAACTAAGGCAGCGGCGGGGGGGGGCACGGGGAAGGAGCTCGGGGGACTGCGCTGAGGCCCAGGCTGGATCCCAACGCTCCTCCTCGATAACCCCAAATTATTTCATCTCCCTCTCTTCCTTCGTCGCCTTGTCTGTACCTCATCCGCCTGGAGAGGCGGGTGCTGGGTACCAGTCTGCACTGGTGTGCCGTGCCCACCACAGCGGGAACCCTGACGGGAAACGTAGGGGCCTCCAGTCCCGCCAGGAAGTGAAGCACCAGCAAAAAGAAAACCTGCAATATCGAACGCTGCGGACCGAGCAAAACGATACTCAAAAATTTACTCCATGACAGGAGAATAGGCTGCATTTACATATGTGCTTCTTTAGAAAATCAGCTCCGATAATAGCTTAGTGGCCTCTGGTTAACATTTCAAGCGACAGCCACCTACAGATGCACTCTTTTTCAGATGTCTTTTTTCACCGTCAGATATGTGGAAAGGAGAAGACAGTGTTAACAGATACAAAGTTTATTTTCACACGTATTCACCAAATGTGTGTGTGTCCTTCAACATAAAAAACTGAGGGACAACTGTAACACTTAAGCTACATAAAAAAAAATTCAGTCCTACTTGAGGAATGACACTGATTCTGGTAAAGCCTCCACCTGTAATAGGAGACAGATAAAGCCAGGGATGGAAAATACAGAGATAAATTTCAGGCAGAACATATTTTTGGGCAACTGTGTTTATTGAAGCCTTCAAGTAGAAGGATCCTAAAACAGCAGCCAAGCTAACAAAATCTCCACTTTGTTTATCACTAGTATTTCTGGCCCACATTAAAAGCTAACAAAGAGTTGCATGTTCTAATACTGGAAAAAAGCTTGCTCAAATAATAACTGCCAAGTTTAATCATACTTTATATGCGATAATATACTATTAACAATATGGTTTTCTTAGAAATGCACTGCGTTTATTTTCAAGCACCGTAAGAAGATAATTGCAGGCAAAGGAGACAATACTTTGTTTTCCCCTACTCTGCATTTAGCCGGCGCTAACGCAAGTTATGCTTTCGTTAGCCAAAATAAATTCACAGTCTCTAAAAGAACCACAAAGAAATCTCTAAATGCTTGTAGAGATTACGAGAAGCGAAGCAAGTCTACGCATCTGCTTTCCCAACAAGAGGCCACAGAGCAAGAGTCTCTTCAGAGACACCCCGCCTCAACAGAAATGGCTCTAATGCAGTCACTTCTGGCAATCACAAAACAAGAACTTGATGAAGCTAAGCTACACAGAGTAATAGCTTGTCAGCAGGTGTTCAAACTAAAGGTGGTGGGAGCTATTAATAGACATTTTACCTGCTAATTACTTTTCTGTGGCTTCACATGACAGTGTGAGTGATGAATTGTAGCTCTTTTCTTCACACACTGACAAGCAGCAGCTCTAATCATCACTGAAGAGTTTTGCTTTTTTTTGGTGAGGAGAGCCAACCTAGACCCTCTGCCAACCCACCCTTACGCCAGCACCGCAGGGTAGGAAGAGTGTTCAGTAACCAAACTTTGGAAGTAAAGTGAAATTTTCTTGGATTAGCTTGATCAGTGTTCATTAGCTGTTCCCCCACCTCCCCCCAGTTTAAAAAAAAAAAAATAATAAAATCAAAGCTCATTTCATCTCTTTCCTGTGTTAAACTCACTGAACGCTTGCTGGCAGGGAAATGCACCTCACACTGCTAGCACAGGTTAAAAAGTAAAGTGTTCCTAACTCATACAGTGCTAACTGTCTCTGCGGGCTCAGACAGAGTGTCTAGAAGTTGCTGAAACCTTTAGTTCAGGGTATTTTTATGCTGCCCATTGCAAATGCAAAGACATCTCAGCTAACTAGAAGAGCCAAGCTCAGACACCAAAAGAAGCCTGGATCTAAACACACCTCAATATGCAATACAGACATAGCCACAGCCCCATTAACAAATCCAGAAACCCCTTAGAACAGATGCCGTGATCACAGCTCTTATGCAGCCACAAATGCCTCTAGATCTCCAAGCACAAAGGCCACATCAAGTTCAATGACATCATTTGACTCCTACAACAACCCAAGATAGAGAAATGAGCATATGGCCCCTCCGCCTACCTCCCTAAAGAACTGCTGCTTCTCTTCAGCCCAGAAAGCTGCTGGAAACCATGTGGAGCAAAAGGCATGCAGCAACCAGTGCTAACTCTTACCGAAGAGACACAAGATGGGAACTGAAGATACTACTGTAACGCTGGTGCTTGGGGGCAAAAAGGAAAACAAAACCAGTTTCTCCAGGCAGGCAGAGCAGACAACAGTGCTTACATTGATCAATTTCTGCTGCCCCTCTGGAGAAGGCAACCGTGACTGAATAAACTACGGAACGTAAAGGTTTCTTTTCCTTTGGCAAATGTTTGTCCTCACACACACAAACATTATTTTTAAAAGAAGGAAAAAATGGCAACCTTTTGAAAAGACAAACACTATAGTCTAGATAGCTGTACTGTGTAATTAATTGTGTGCAGTGTATAATAAATTACGTGTAAAGAAATGTAACTTCTCAGTTATGCCTGGTATCTCTCAGTAACATGGATAACAATCACAGGGGTGAAATCATAAGTTTTCTCTCTAATGCAACTTTTGAAAAAATCTTCTTCCACTTATTCACAGACTGAATGCAGGAGGTTTAGGTAAGAATAGCGTACGACTGCTAAGAAACGGACTTAGGATAACCTCAGGCAAGCTTAATTCTGCTCCTCACTATTTTTCAGTGCTTTCATCTTCCATATTTAATCCTTGAACATAATTTCTGTATGTACTATTTATAGCTTTTAAACAAGCAACCTGGAAACAGTAAAGTTCATGAGAGCCCTCAGTTCTCAGGAAGCCTGGGTAAATTTTTAAATGAATAATCAAAACAGCATCACATGGATACCACGGCATGTGGCAGCCATTTCAAAACCACACCTCAAAATTGGG